>LNAC01000153.1:1328699-1393479 GCA_002007465.1 Ailurus styani
CCACCCCCGCCCTGCCCCACCCCATGGTGTCGTTGAAGCAAAAGCGACAGAACGCGGGAATGAAGCCCAGAGTCAAGGGACAGAGCCAGGAGTGGGACCCTCACCAGCCCTTTACCCCCATCTTCTGTATTCTGCTTGAGCAATACCTATCTGTTCTGCTGTGCGTGACTGGGGGCCAGTCCCCTGGGCCGTGGGGACAGCAGTGGGGGGATTGGCTATTGAATCACTTAAGGATATGTCTCTATGTGGAACTCGAGTCTGTAAGAAAATTAATATATATTTATATACATGTGCATATATAAATATGTGTGTATGTATGTATGTGTATATGCATACATATATATGAAGAAAAGACGATTTCTAAATATCTGATTATCTCTGTGTGGAGGGAGGGCGTCTCCGTCTTTGCCCAGGTGTGAGAATTTCATTGATAAAAGCACCTATGTCCCCTCCCCCATCCGTCAGATCAGCCAGCTTCCTCCCTCTGAGAACTGTCTTCTTTTTTTTCCTTCTTTTGTTATTGTTATTGCTCATCACTGGTATTAAATCCTTCCCCCATTTTTTTTTTTTTAAATGAAGCCAGAGGCTTTTCTTTTGTGTTCCTTGTTTTTGTGTTTCAGCAATGACAGGGCTGTGTCAGGGAGGTATTTGGGAGAGGCACGTGGGGTAGTGTTTATCATTTTTGGACACTGTGTTCACGCCACCCTTCCAGCTTAATGGGAAAGCAAAGAGAAGAGCAGGGGGTTAGAGGACAGACAGGCAGAAACTTTCCTGGCGTTCTGTCCACACAGAGTGCCTTTGGACAGGCAGCTAAGCTCACTGAGTCTCACTTTCCTCTTCTCGAAAATGGGAGTAATTGTACTGCCTCAGGGGGTTATGGTGAGGATGTAGATCAGGTGTTGTGGGTAAAACACAGTGGCTGATAGCTGGTACACATGACCTTCCTTCCCACTTTCCTCCCCGTTTTCAAACCTATAAGCCAGGCACACACAAATATGCTGAAAAAGCAGGGATGCCCCTGTCCCCCGAGTATGTTCTGGAAGACATGAGCCCAGAAAAGTCCCATTGGAAAAGGTTATCAGAGTTTGGAAAATGATGTGTGTCATAGCCCCTTGTGGAGATCCACAATGTGTATCAGAACATTCAAGGTTCTGAGAAGTCCTGCAATTGAAAAAAAAAGAAAGCTGACTTATTAATCCAGTACTACCCCATTCTTTTGACCATGAAACCTTTTAGTCAGATAATTCATGTGCCCAGGGGATATTTTCCTTCTACAGCAGAGAAACCACCTTCTCTTGCAGCATCATGGTTTCCAAAGTATTTCTCATGCATGGGCCCTTTGATTGTACAAACATGCTGAGCTCCATTCTGTCCTGGATCTTTGTGCATGCTCTTTACTCTTGCCTGGGATTCCTTCTGCTCCAAACCTTTGCATGGCCTCTCTCTTCATTTCATACAGGTCTTAGTTCAGATGTCCCTTCATCATGGAGGCTTCCTTCCTTGACCCATCTGCACATGGTGTCCTTCTCCCAACCTCCAATGGTCATCCTCCATGATTTCACCTTTAGTGCCCTCGCTGCGCACATGACTATCTGAAACAGGCTTCTTTATGGCTTTTCTGGGGTGCATGTCCTTTCTCCTCAAATTCACAGGTGGCAGGCATCTTCTATATAGCCCAGTGTTTAGAACAGTGTAGTAGGGTCCCTCTTCAAGTCCTGTTGAATAGATGAGTGAGTGGCTGACATGCCACCCTGTCGATACTCTTGAGAGATGAATTGGCTTATTACTTCCATTTTGCAGATGGGAAGACTGAGGCTCAGCATATGATATAACTTTCCAAGGTTAAACAGCTGATAAATGGCATTGCTAGGGTAAGGCCTGGATTTGCTCAGTTGCTAAGCCCTGTGCCCTTTCCGTTTCAGCAAATCCATTTTTTTTTCAGTTTATTCTTTTTCTTACAAAGAACATCAGTGTGCAGAGAAATGACGGGGGGACAGGTACATGCTACTTTTCCCTTCACAGCCCCACAGCCCAGGGCAGCCCGGAATCCCCCGGTCATCATCCCAGGAGTGCAGAGCGAGCATGGCCACACTGCAAGGCATAGGTCAGAAGACCAGCTTGGGAGCTGGTAGCTTGCAAAGTAAATCTATTTAAATTGGAACCATGTGGCTCTTGCCCCCAGCATTTACACACTGTGAACAGATGCATTGTGTGGTGTCAGAGCCCTCGCCCTGAGTCCACAGTTACGCTCTTGGAGGCCTCCCCCATGGCACGGGGCGCGGGGCGGGCGAGGCTGTCGGGGGCAGGAAGGAGGGCGGAGAATCCCACATCTCCGCAGGTGTCACTTTATCCCTCTCCCCTTTCTCCCGAAAGGGGGGGTGGGCATGTGGCATGAGACCGAGACCTAAATCAGATCCTCCCCTCTTCCGAGTATTTCAAAAAAGGGCATTTGTGATGTTTGGAGGCTTTTAGCTCCACCCCACCCCAACCGTGACTCTCGGCAGGCTTCTGAGCCGAGGGGAGAGCCTGGAGATGAGTAACCATCTTCCTGTGAAGCCCCCAGCGGGGTCTCCTGAAATGAGCACCACGAGAACGAATGGGGACTTTCTCCTGAAGCTGGTTTGCCCAGCAATGGCTCGCTGTCTCCTCGCTCCGTGGGCGTACCGCGTGGCAGGCGTTGGTGTAGACAGAGTCAGAGAGGCAAAGCTTAGCGAAAACTGCCCCCAACAGGCTCTCACTGTTCCCACTCAACATCTCAACCGCTTCAAAGTGCTTTAAGGCCAAAGTGCTGTTGCCGGACGCTGCCACCATTTAGGAAACACCGACTGTATGCGGAGCTTCTTTATTGCAAGGAGACTATGCTGAGATGAGACAGGCATTATCTCCACCTTCAGGGAAGTTCTAGTCCAGGTGTGGGGCAAGGTTAACAACAAGGACTTTGGAGTCACACATCTGGGTGGGAGCTTAAACAAGTAACTTGATCTCCCTGGTCCCCGATTTTTCCAACTATAAAATGAGTAACACTTAGCTCATAGGGGTGTTGTGAGGACCGAGTGAGCTCATGTACATAAGCGATCGGTGAATAGTCACTAATGTTAGTGAGTGTCTGTGTAACAGTAACGGGAGGGGAAAGCTCATCTAGCTCAGGGATTTTAGATTTCCATTTCCTTAAGGATTAGCACACATTCCGGCTCATGGTGGGCACCCAGGCCCCGTGCTTTCAGTGCATGAAGTGTGAGGCCACTTAGAGAAAGGAGGGCAGGTGACCCTGCCAGGGAGCCCCCCTGGGGACACGGGGAAGCTTCCTGTAGACATTTACATGGAGCTGGGACTTGAAGAGTGGGTAGCATTCAAATTGGCAGGAAGATTAGAACGACAGCTACAGCAAGAAGCAAGGCGTGATCACTGTACGACCTTCCTAACTATTCATAAATCACTTTACAGTTTCTAAAAAACTACCTTCAGCACGTCCGTTGAGTCTCATGACCCTATGGTTCGGCCCAATTTGAGCATTCTCTGAAGCTCAGAGAAGGGACGTACCTTGCCCAACGGCACCCAGCTTCGACGTACTAGAGCATAGACTTGTTTACACCATTAGCTACTGCCTACTGAGTGTTTTGGTGGGCCGGGAATTCTGCTCTGTGCTGGTCTTGCCCTCTCTGTTTTAATGCTCACCGCACCCCTTGGAAGTGAATACTGTCACCAAATATAAAGAGGCTGTCGTTCAGCTCAGCACCCGGCACGCCAGCCTTGACCTTCCCACTGGTGTGCGGCGGGCAAGAAGGCCCCCTCTTACCCTTTGCTGCTTTCCTCCCCAGCTGCGTGCACTTCGCCTGTGAGGCCGCCGACTGCCCGGAGCTGGCCGTGGAGAACGCGTCTCTCAACTGCTCCAGCAGTGACCGCTACCACGGCGCCCGCTGCACCGTGAGCTGCCGGACTGGCTACGTGCTCCAGATACAGCGGGACGACGAGCTCATCAAGAGCCAGGTGTGCGCAGGTGCTAGGCTCCCAGCCCCTCTCTGGCCCCCGGGCTGGGCGGAGGGGGGCTGACCGGGTGTCGAGCATTTCACAGAGTGCCGCCTCCCAGCAAATACTCAACAAATGCGCGTTGATCGAATGCATCAACCCATGAATCTGGAATTTCCAAGACCACGGTTCCCGTGTGGAGTAGTGCTCCACATAGCACGCATCAGAGTCTTTGTTGAGGGTTGCAAATGGGGAAAAGCACATGCAGAGCTCTTGGGAAGGAAACCCTCACAGGCTGAGCTCTGCTATGGTGGAAGGGGCTGCTTTAGAAAGAAGGGAGCCCTCTGTCAATGAGGTGTTCACTCATTCACTGTCATCGTAAAACAGATTGCGAAACATCTGTTCGTTAGGAAGCAGGTGCCATACCTGTAGTAGGTGCTAGAGGAAAAAACAAATGTCACTGAGAAAAACCTGGGTCCTGTTGCCGGGAGCGGGCAAGAAGTGAGTCATGGCCACGCGGTGTGATAAACGCCCGTCGAGGCAGGTGCTGGGTGTGGTGGAAGCCCAGGGGACTCGCCCTGGAAGAAGTGACTCGGAAACAGAGAGCTGGATAGATGGGTAGGCACAGGGCTGTGTGCTCAGGAGGGGCAAGAAATGGGTGCTCAGGGCACAGGCAGAAATGGTGTGGGAAGGCCTGGGGCTGAGAAAGAGTGTGCCCCAGACAGATTGTTTTCTCCTCCCTTGAACTCACCTGAGCAGCGAGGCTGGACGGGCAGGCAGGGTCCTCCGGTGCAAGGCCCTGTTCGCTTGGCCGGGAAGTTTGAGGTTGATCTTTAGGACCACAGGGAGCCTTGGAAGACGGTGACGTGGTCGGATCGTGGTTGATCAAGGTCCTTCTGGCTGCCCACTTGGATATGGCCTGGCGTCTGGCAGTGAGACCGGTCACAGGGAGAGCCCCCGTGGGTCATCGGAGTTGCTCACGGAAGAGGACAGCGTCTGGCACGAGGGGCATGGCGGAGTGCTGCTTCAGCCAGACGCTGCTCTGGGGGCTCAGGGTGCCGGGGCTGGGCAGTGGGGCAGTGAAGCCTGGAGATCCAAGGCTTCCAGAGCTCCGTCACTAGATGCAGCCTTGCCCGGGGCCCTGGCAGTGGGCTTCCCGTTCCTGCTGCGGACACACAGGGACCCTCCTTGTGGCCGGGCGGAGACTGCGGTGCAGAGCTTCTGGACTGGAACAGAGTCCCACTGGAGGCGGCATCAGGGCCCTCAATTACTTGTCTTAGACACCTACTTCCTTGTGTCAGACATGGCAGGTCTGAACTCCTGTGGAAACAATTAGGCTGTTTTGGCACACAGGGACCTCTGCTCCCTTTGATGTGTGCTTTAGAGGGGAAAAATGTCCTTTGCTTTTAAAATCCCGGATCAACATTTGGCATCCCCAATCCCCTGGGATCTGGCAGCTTCCTCCTTGAGCAGCAGCCTGCGGGCTGCCCGTGCCGGTCCCTCCCTTGGCTCTGAAGCCCTGCCTCACCCTTCCACCCATGCACCCCTGCCATCTTCTCATGTGGTTCCAATCCCTGTCGACCCTCTTCGCTTTTCCCAGTTTTGTCCCATCCTCACGTCTCCTCTCTCAACTATCTCTGAGCAGGGAGGGGCTCTTAGTGCCATCCTGGGGTTCAGTGCCAATTCGAGAGCTCAAGTAAGGAGAGCAACTTGCCCGTGGTCTCTCGCACAGAGGACAAACATCCAGGCCTCCCATATCCCAGGGCAATGCCCACGCGGTGGCAAACACTGCAAGCGGCTCCCTGTTACCTCCTGCAGAGCCAGGAAAAGATATGATGATCAAGAGCCAGTAAACCAGGGGCACCTGGGTGGCTCAGTGGGTTAGAGCCTCTGCCTTTGGCTCTGGTCATGATCTCAAGGTCCTGGGATCGAGGCCCGCATTGTGCTCCCTACTCGGCAGGGAGCCTGCTTCCCCCTCTCTCTCTGCCTGCCTCTCTACCTACTTGTGATCTCTTTCTCTGTGTCAAATAAATAAATAAAATCTTTAAAAAAAAAAAAGAGCCAGTGAATCAGTGTTGTGCCATTTTTCACAGGCTAGTTCATGAAAGAATTCATCAGGCACTGGGAGGGCTGAGTCTCAAGATTCTTGTCGGCACAATGGGATACCGATCTGGGAGGCTCCGCAGGGAGCAGTTTAGAGTGCAGTTCTTAGGTTCAGTTCCCGAGTACCTTCTTTAAAGCCGAGTCACTTGGAGCTAACCAGTGTCTCTGAGCCTCAGTGTCTGCATCTGAAGAATGGGAACTGAGATACCTAATTCATTAAAAGCCAGTTACAGCTCAACCTGGATCTCCTGGGGCCAGGAGGAGACTCCAAGTCGTCTCGTGGGGGAGAGGAGGTGTTCCCCACATCTGGCGTGCTGTCTGCTTATTGTCCCCACCTCTGCCTTGCAGGTGGGACCCAGCGTCACTGTGACCTGCAGTGAGGGCAAGTGGACCAAGCAGGTGGCTTGCGAGCCGGTGGACTGCGGCGTCCCAGACCAGTGTCACGTCTACGCCGCGTCCTTCTCCTGCCTTCAAGGCACCACCTTCGGAAGCAAATGCTCCTTCCAGTGCCGTCACCCTGCGCAGCTGAAAGGTATGGAGGAGGGCCCTTCAGCTCAGCTGGTCCTTCTTCCTCTCTGGGAGACCCGGAGGCTGCTCCCAGGCCCTCGCCCAGGTCTCTGACGCCCTGGGGTTGGACGGGCTTTTCCCTGCCCTTCCGATTTCCCGCTACCAGTGGAGGGAACGCGTGTGCACTGCCTTGCTGTGCAGCCAAGGAGAAGGAGTGTGGCTAATATGACAGTGAAATCTCCTCCAGGGTCCTTGCAAGTCTTACAGAAGAGAGAAGGGAAGGAATGAAGGGAGGGAGGGAGGAAGAAAAAAATTAGAAGAAAGTAACATTTGGAACTGATGTGACTGGTTCACTGGATAGGATTAGGGCCCAGTAAGCCTACGAGATCTGTCTTATTATTACTGCCCTGTTCCAGGGAGGGACATGGAGCCTCAGAGAGGTTAAAGAACTCCCCTAAGGCCACACTCTCTGCAGTAGGATCCACGTGGGGGCCCAGGTGTGTCGTTCACCAAAGCCACTGCTCGTCTTTAGGAGGGATCCGCTGGGAGAGGAGCAGCTGTGGGCAGGAAGCCCTTGCTGGGGGTCTCCTGGGCAAGGCCCTGGGGTCTTGGGGTGAGTGAGGCAGAGTCAGACCTACTGGAGAAGAGGTCGGCCTGGCAGACCGAGGATATAGGACCAGAAGGGTTCTCAGAGCTAGTGTCGATTAACTGATTATTAGGAAACATGGGAAAACCAAAGTCCAGTGAGAGGAAGGAAGGAACTTGAAGAAAATCACAGAGCAAGCTAGTGGTATCTCCAGAAAGAATTCTCTTGGCTTCCAGTTCAAATACTAGAGTTTGACACGATGTGACATGATCTCCAAGTTATGATGGTTCGACTTACAAGTTTTCGGTGGTATAGAAAGCGGCGTGCCTTCCTTAGAAACCGTACTCTGAATTCTGAATGTTGACCTTCTCCTGGGCTGCCGATATGTGCTCCGGGTGCCGGGCAGTGGCCCCTCGCCTCGGATGCCTACACACCTATTCCATCTGCCACTTCCCGTAGAGTAGTCCATAAATTACATGAGGTATTCTGCTCTTGATTATAACATAGGCTTTGCATGAGATAATTTTGCCCTACTTTGTAGGCTGATGTAAGTGTTCCGAGCACGTTTAAGGTGAGGGGGCTGAGCTAGGATATTCAGTAGGTTCGGCATACAAACACATTTTTGACTTGCAATATTGTCAACTTATGACAGGTTTATTGGGACGTCTCCCCATCGTATGTCGAGGAAGATCTGTATACCCTTTTCTCAGAGGTGCCAGGATGCTCTCCTTTCCTTGTTTTTTCAGAGGGACTATGGTCCCTTTATCAGATACCCCAGATGGTATCTCCCTCGAGCATGGGTCCTACCTCAGATGGGTCCGACCGTCAAGCAAAGGTCCCGCCATCATCCTACTGCGTGGGAATAATGGACTCCCATGGTGTGTGGGGGGCCGAGGGGAGATCTGTGAATTCCCTTGAACTCAGATATAATATTATATATTCATGAGTTTCAGGCATTTCGATGACTGGAAAAAGTCAGTAGTTTCCCCAGATTTTCAGGGGGAGGCAGAACTCCCAATGATTACTGGACATGAGTTCCTGGAGGGCAGTCGCTATGTCTAATCCATTTTCCCATCGCTGTCGGCAAGCCCAGAACCTGTGCTTAATAAGACTTACTAAAGTATTTTGACTGGATGGCTGGATAAATTGATAAAAGTAATACCACAGGAAATGTTTCTTTTGAGAAATGAATGAAAGACCAAGCAATCTCCCTAAACTACCCCAAAAGAAAAACAGGAAGCACTCATGGGATGCAGCCTGTAGGTCCCCTCATTTTTTTTAAAGATTTTATTCATTTATTTGACAGAGAGAGAGATTACAAGTAGGCAGAGAGGCAGGCAGAGAGAGAGGAGGAAGCAAGCTCTCCACTGAGCAGGGAGCCTGATGCGGGGCTCAATCCCAGGACCCTGAGATCATGACCTGAGCCGAAGGCAAAGGCTTTAACCCACTGAGCCACCCAGGCGCCCAAGGTCCCCTCATTTTTAACCCAATGTGACTTGAATACAGAAGCTATAGACATTTCAGGTGAGCTACTCTAAAGACGTAGGCTGGGGAGAGGAGAAGAGACAGTGGAAATTGTAAGCCCCCCACCTTCAGTCTTTCTGAGTCCTTCCTTTGGCCCCACCACTGCTCTCTTGAACTTGTTAATGCTGTTAATGCCCCCCTTCTCAGGCAAGGGGTAAAGAGGTGAACAGTACAACTCTCGCCCTCCAGTTTTTGTTTGCTTCCCTCTCCTCCCTTCCTTTGGCTTTTCCTAGCAGCGTAACTGAAGCAAAAAGAGCACTATCTTAAGGATCAGACAGACTGGGATTCCACTCCTGGCTCTGCCCCAGCTGTTGATGTTTGAAGAGCTGGTTCATGGCTCTGAGCTTCAGTTCTCTCATCTGTAAAATGGGTAGAGGAGGGCCCTCATTGAAGGGTCGAGGTTGAGGCCTGAGAGAAAAGATACGTGTAAGATGCCAGAGCCAGAGAAAGTGCTTAGTGACTCCTGACCTTCCCGAAGGGGCATCCTGGTGAGAAGCTGTGCCGCGGCCTCTCTGCCAGTCCTGACCTTAGTCCTGGGGGTCACAGAGACGCGTTCCCTCCTGCACGCGCTGCCAGGACCCAGCAGTTGAGTGTTGGGAGCCAAGCAGCCCACACGCAAGACAGGCAGTTACGTGTAGCCCCTGGGAACTCGTAGAACGTGGGTAACCCTCCAACCCACTCCCCCCTTCTCTTTCCAGTGAGTTTTTCTTGAATATCCCCACTTTCACTTAAATTCTGAACCCTCTTCAAGATGTATGCAAAATATCCTACAAACTCACAGCCTTAGAGTCCCTTCTGCCAAGGCACTTTACCTCGTGAGCACTACCCGCACAGACAGAAGCTACAAAAACGGAGGGAAAATACGTTCCCAAGGTCAACAACAACAACAAAACCTCCAAATCATAAATGTTTAATTAAGGGGCTGAATATGCCACATTACTTGTATCACCTCGTCAACCTCAACTCAGCTGTGTTGGGTGCACTGGAGTGTGGGGTGTGGGGTCTAAAAGCAAGCGTGCTTTGCAGCACTGGGCTGGCTCAGTTGGAAGAGCATGGGGCGCTTGGTCTCGAGGTTGTGAGTTCTAGCCCCATGGTGGGTGCAGAGATTACTTAAATAAATAAGTAATCTTTAAAAAATTAAAGTAAGCACACCTCCCCCCTACAGAGATCTTTATAAAAGGCCCACTGTGTGCTTCTGGCTTTTGTTGGCTTTTCTGTCTGTTTTGCCTCTCTAACCTCAGATTGAAATCTCAGCCTCTCCACTTGTTTCCAGAGGACACCCAACACCGGTGAGCACTTCTTGGTTTCTCAGACTTTACCGAAGACAGGGATGTGAGCTGGGGAGACACAGAGAGTCGCCGCATCCCACTGTGCCCCATGGTGAACCTCCGTGCCTGCCCTCAGCTCCTTCCCTCACCCAACACCTTTCCCTGCAGAACCCTGTTATGACTTCCCTCACTGCACATCCTCTCTTCTGTCTCAGCAGAAGACCCTTCCTTCTCTCTCGGAAGCAGATAGCCAGGCCCTGGAGGACCCTGAGGCATCTTCCCCACAAAGCAGGGTCACCCCCCCCATCCCAACAGAAATTCTCAGACAACTCCTAAGAGGCTGCAGCTTTCTCCATCTGTCGCCCTAGTGTTTGGGATGGTGAGGGTCCAGGGTGGTCTAGGATGTCACTGGGTCCAAACCACTGCCGAGTGCTGATGGGAGACCGCTTCTCAGATTATGCCAGGGGACCTGAGGGTCACAGTAGAGAAGGGACTTGTCCGTTGTGAGGCTGCTTTTTGATGTGAGCAATGCTGAGATGTCATCTCTTAAGTAGTTCTTCCTGTCTCTCTCACTCCTGCTCCACTCTTGAGCGATTGCTCAAGCTTCGAGAGTCGAATCTGTTCATACTTGCTGTCTCAGAAACCCTTTAATGTTTCTGAAGCTTGTCCGTTAACCCGGAACCCCATCAGAGTCTGGACCATCAGAGCTAGGAAGAGCCCAGGGGTCATCAAGAGAAATCATTTAGTTTCAGGGTGGGGAAACTGAGGCCTGAGAGAGGAGGACATTTACACAAGGACACACAGGAATTACCATCAGCACTGGGGCAAGGGTGCTGACCCTAGACATTGTCTAGACATTGCTGACCCTAGACCCCCTTGCTGAACATGCCATTCCCACCAATCTGGTGAAATCATCCCTCTTGTGTCTGCCATGTGCATTCCCAAGCCTCTTCTTCATGCTAGGTGTCCAGTGTTCCAGGCTCCTTTCTCTCTCTGCTTGGGAAGGTTTCCATCACTTTTCCCTGACTGGGACTGTATCTGACAGCAGCCACTTTCCTTTGAGCCTAACGTGTGGAATGACAAATGGGATCTCTTGGTAAAGAAATTCAGAAGTGACGGGCACCATTCTGGACAGTGGGGAGGGGGTGGAGGTTCTAAAATCTTATTGTATGACGAGTTCTTGATTTCGGGATACTCCACTCATCCAAATTCTCCTGATTCCATGAGATGTCCTTTGGCTGTGCTCTTGGGTAAAAGCTCCGTCATGGTCAAGAGAGCATTTAAGACTCAGGCAGACCTGGAGGGAGCCCCGATTCTATATTGAGCCACTCATGTTCCCTCCAAGGGACTCAGTTTTCTCACCTACAAAATGGGGTTAGTGACAAATTGGGTTACTAGGAGGGTCGAGAAGATGGCCTTGGTACGTCCTGCCTCATGGGTTGAGTTATAAGCAGCTATTGGTAGCCTTCCTTTCAGACACTCACGAGGAGAACTGGACAATTAAACAATCAAAATTTAACCTGATTCACCTTAGCTAGAGCTGGGAGAATCCAGTTTAACTGAGAAAATGACACACTTTCTGGGACTGCCAAGCCCAGCTCGGATTTTCTCTTTGACTCCTTGGGGTCCCAGGAGCCTAGCAATGTGCTTTTGGGACTAAAATCAGCAGAGGCTTTGCATGCTTCTCCTGATGACTCCATCTCCTCTGCCTCGGCTTTCCCCTCTGACTTGCTGCAGCCTGAGTGCTGGGTGAAGGTCCAGTTGGCTATTGTTGGGAAGACAACCATTCTGAAATCCTCGGTGGCCTGATTTCCTGCCTCACCTGGCCCAGGACCTTGTATACAAAGATCTCTTTACACATTCTGTCCTTCTTCCCCTTCGTCTTCTGTAACTTCTGTTCAGGTCTATTTCCCATCAAGAGCGATGGAACTGAATCTCCTCCCAGTTGTAGCAGCACTAGCCTTTGGCTGATGGAGCTTCCCGAGGGCTTGCATGTCCATTTCCAGTCCCTCTAGCTGCATCTGTGTTTTCTCAAAACAATACAGTGGCCAATATTCATTCACATCATAAAATGTTAGCGCTGCAAGAACTCAAAGACCACTTTGGCTTAGGGCCAGAGAGGTTAGGTGACTTGTTCAAGGTTGCACGTAGATTTGTAATAGTTGATGCATTTTACAAATTGATATTAAGGACCTACAGTGTGCTTGGCACTAAGCTAGGTTCTGGCACTAAAAGAATGAACATGGTCCATTCCCTGGCCTTAGGATGCAGGCACGGTGTACGCGGTATTAGGAGAACTAGACGTTAGGACTCCTGGCATTTCTCTCCATGTAATCTGCCCTAGGTTATTTCGATCTTAAAAGCACTCTGTAGAGATGTGGTCTTCTGGGTAATCTTTTGAATAAAATAATAAAAATAGGCACATCTCTTTGACAGCACATTTACAATTATTTTTATGCTCGTTTGAGACTGGAATTTCTCAAGGCACATTCACAGACAGGCTGAGCATGATTTATTTTCCTGACTTTAAAGAGACAGGTGAAGGTTCAGGGTCCCAAACGGAACCCCATCTGTGACATCAGCACTGTCAGCCCCAACCAGAAACCCCAGGCTCAGAAATGCCTGCACCTGTTGTCCTGAGTCATGTTCCCCCAGGAAACATAGGCAGGGAATGAGATAGGGAGGCTTGGACGTGACAGAAACATCCAGAGTCTCTTTGAGAGCCAGGTACTGCTGCGGGCAACCAGAGCTTAGTCCCTTTGAGGAGCTATGGGAGAACAGGGTACAGTCTTCCTCAGAACTAATGCCACTTCCAGCAGCACTGAAGCCCCAGCTCTGCGAGCTGTCCCCGTGGGACCACAGGCCTCTGGCATAGGGTTGCGGGTACAGTGACCATCCTTCGGGGTAGAGAGGTCAGTGCCAAGGGGATGAGGGCAGGACACGGATAGCGTGTGTCACACCCTGCTTTCTTCACAGCCCCATGGTATAGAGTAGTGGCTGCCGCTGGGTCATGGAAACACTGCTTCTGTGCAATTCGGCGTCTGCATCCCCGGGATTTTGTTTATTGGTGGGGTGGGCGCATGTCCATGGTCCTGAACCGCCAGATACTGCTTTCGCCTGGTTCTTCTTTGGACTGTGGTACACAGCTAACGGCTACATGCCCTCTCCCAGAATTGACATTTCCGGCTTGCATTTCCTCTCTTGATGAGCATTTAGTGATTTTTATGTTCTCTTGCCACCAGAGGACCATGACTTGCGCTCCAAGACATATAATATGCATAGCTGATAGGGTGTGCTTTTAAGTGTCCTAACACGTTTTCCACTGGTATTTTATCCTTCTAGGGGAATTCAGAGAGGGTATGCGCCCTGTACGTTCTTTAACTTCTCTTCCCCTCTCCCTCCCCTAGTTTCTCTCATAGCTTTGGCTATGCCTTAACACCCCAAAACACTACTCCCATCACAAAAACAATGCAAAAAGCCGTTTGAAGCCTCTGGTGTTCTAGAAGCCTCTCTGCTTCTGTGGAACCCAGATGAATCATCCTCCACTTGACGTAGAAATCTCTGTAGTTTGCAGCATCCCTGTTTATCAGCACGCAGTCCTCTGTGGGGTTCACAGACACTAGGTTGGCTCGTGTTCACCAGATGGATCACACTGACGCGGGAGGAGAAGGAAGACAATGAATGGGCTCGGGGGGGCGAGGAGCCTACAGAGCAGGGCACAGCCCTCCCTGCCTCATCTTTGTCCTGCTGTCTTGGTCTCCGGAGTCTCTGCTGCCTTCTCGCACACCCAACAGTGTATTTCTTTGTGCAGTTTCTTGGGTTCCTCCCTATGACCCTAGAATCGAAGCTCCAAGAGGGCAGGGTCTGAGGGTTTTCTGTTTGTTTTGTTCACCTCTATGTCCCAACATACAAAAGAGCAGCTGGCACATAGCCAGCACGCCTAGATGCCTTTTGGATGATAGTTCATCTTTTTATTTACGAGGACGTGGTCAGGTCACTTGGCTCTCCGAGTCTCAACCCCCAAACCCACGTCGTCCTGCGACGAGCCCACTCAGAGACTAACGCAGATGATGTCCTGACGGCACTCAGGACGCAGCTTGCGTCAGCTTCACCCTGCCCCTGCACCTCTCCACCCCTCCCTCCTTCTCATCCTGAGGTCTCCCACGTGTGTCCAGCCCTGCTTGTCAACACCGTTCAGTAATAACCACGGAGAGGATCATTGAATTGAGAAACGCAGGCTTCGGGTCCATCTCTGATTGTCCTGGGGAGGTCTGGGGCAGGCTACACATCGGTAGTGAAAAGCCCAGTGCCTCGTGATTTACTTTTCTTTGCACCATCAGGCCAGCTTGCCGGGACAATCCACACGTCTGCCGGAGCTGGCACGGGCTGCAGGGGAGCACTGCTCTCTCAGCTGCTCTGGCAAAGATTCACTGAACACGGGGGCCTGCAGAAAAGGGTCAAACCTCCAGACACCAAGGTGCTGTCGCTTCCAGGCACAAGGGAGGCTGGGAGAAGTACAGAGGTATGGGGCCCGGGGAGGAGCGGCCAGCAGCTCCAGGTCGCACAGCACCCTGGTGTCGGAACGCAGAGTCGATTCTGATGGGTTCTTGCTTTGTCAGTTATTAGAAGGCACATGTACTTTCCCGTTCTGGGCTTAGGTGCCCACCAGGCAGAGCTAGGAGGCTGGATGGAAGGTGCATGCGGGTCTCTTTCCTACGCAGTAGAAGAGATTCGGGATCGGGAGTCAGGATCCTTGAATTTTAGTTTATTGTCGATGTGGGGTGAGTTACTCCCTGAGTTGGATCTTCTCTTTTTTTAAAAAAAAAACTTTTATTTCTTTTTTTTTTTAAAGATTTTATTTATTTATTTAGATGGAGAGAGAGAGAGAGAGATCACAAGTAGGCAGAGAGGCAGGCAGAGAGAGCGGGGAAGCAGACTCCCACTGAGCAGAGAGCCCAGTGTGGGACTTGATCCCAGGACCCTGAGATCATGACCTGAGCCAAAGGCAGAAGCTTAACCCACTGAGCCACCCAGGCGCCCATATCTTCTCTTTGTCACAGCACTCTCCATCTCCCAGAGGCCCTCAGTTGTAAACTGAAGGGGCTGGAATTCCAAGAGCAAGACCCTTTGGCTTTTTAAGTTTAATGGAGCCCAGGCAGCCCATAAGTTAGCTTGGCTGTCAGACGCCCTCCCCCTCCAAACCTGCCCTGCCCTGTTTGCTAACCCTGCCCGCCTGTGTCCTCCAGGCAACAACAGCCTCCTGACCTGTATGGAGGATGGCCTGTGGTCCTTCCCGGAGGCCCTGTGTGAGCTCATGTGTCTCGCTCCGCCCCCGGTGCCCAACGCCGACCTCCAGACAGCCCGGTGCCGAGAAAACAAGCACAAGGTGGGCTCTTTCTGCAAGTACAAGTGCAAACCTGGATATCACGTCCCTGGCTCCTCTCGGAAGTCAAAGAAGTAAGTAGGGCTGGAAACACACTCTCAGGGGTTCTGGGGGTGAGGAGAGCCAGGTCTGGATGTCTGATTATAAGGAAGCGCTTTTTTTTTTTTTTTTTTTTTTTTTTTTTTTTGCTGGAGGCATTACCCACTGTTCTTGCTGCCCTGTAAGAATCTACAGGGACATTGTTAGTAACTGCCTCCTGGCTGTGTGACCTCAGGCAAGCAACTTCACTTCTCTGGGCCTCTACTTTTCAACAATAAGATGGGGATGATGATACCAGTTACTGCATAGTATTATTGTAAAGAATAAATGAGGGTGTGTCTATAAAGTGTTTGCAAAGTTCCTGGCACATAGTAATTGTTCAATACATGGAGGTATGATTACCATCATTGTACTAGCTGCCATCAGAACACTCTAGAAGGAAGGTAGAGGACAAGAGCTTGCAGGAGTTGAGTTTATTTCAGTCCACATGGAACTGAGAGAATGTCTGAAACTCTTGCTTGCCCCAAGTCAATGAATTTTATTTAATCCCTACATATGCCCCTTACCAAACAATAGGGCAGTTAGGGGATCAGGAGTGGAAAGGGAAATGAGAGGCCAGCTGGCTCAAAAAACACACAGGTTTTTGCATAGGGCATGAGTCCAGCCATCTGATCCTTAAGACGTCTCTTCTTTGATCTCTTCTTGGAAGACGGGCCTTCAAGACTCAGTGTACCCAAGATGGCAGCTGGCAGGAGGGAGCTTGTGTTCCCGTGACCTGTGACCCGCCTCCGCCAAAATTCCATGGGCTCTACCAGTGCACGAATGGCTTCCAGTTCAACAGCGAGTGTAGAATCAAGTGTGAAGACAGCGATAGTGCCCAGGTAAGACTCCTTGAACTTGAGGTTGGTGCTTGGGCCCTCTCCTCTCTGCTTATTGAGGAGTGATCTCCTTCAGGACACTCTCTGCAGATAGGACAGGGTCACCAGTGCAGAAGCTAAGAAACTGGGTTCTGATTATCTTCTTGGGGAATCTCCCCGAGCCTTGTTTTCCTCCCTAAATGCCCTATGTTGGTTCAGAGATTCTTAGCTTTGCAGAATGGTTAGTGTTAGAACCATTATGAAGGAAAGCGCATATGGAATCCCATGGTATGAAAACAATCACAGTTGAGTTACTGTGATAGGAGTGACAAGAGTGGTTTTGCCAACTTTCCACCACCATCACCTGTGGTTGTCCGCGGAGTATTTAAAAACGCAAGGTCACCATGTCCTCAAGACAGCAGTTGGCCCTGCCAGCATGAAGAGAAGGGGAACCACATTGTGATCAGAAGTAGACAGTCTGGAGAACACTAGAAAGAACGGTAGACCAGAAGGAGATAGCGGGGTTTGGATCTTATCTCCATCACCTTGTAACTGAGAGGAAGTCTGGCCTCCCACCCGTTCCTCCTGAAGGGGTCTATGACTAAAGTTCTCTTACTCCTTCTAAGGTAGGCAGTCTAGAACGGAAAAGGAAAATGGTAAATCCACCAGCAGTTCCATCGTGATAAACCAGCCATTTGGGGTTGATAGGCTGAGCCCTATATTTCAGGGGTGTGCAAGGACCTTCCTCCAGGTGGGGCTGGGGTTCAGCTGTGTGGGCCCCAGGGCTGGGTTCATCTGCAGTCGGTCCTCAGCTGTCTTCATTAGTCCCCCGCCAAGGCCAGGCCCTGCCAAACCACCATCCTCAACCCCCCTCCACCTGCTCCTTACGTGAAAACAGTGGCCAGGTTCTACCTGTTCTGCCTCCAGAACATCCACCAAAGCTGTTCTCGCCTGTCCCTGTACCATCATGCTAACTCAGGCCCCTATCGTCTCTTCCCTGAGCCGCATGCAGTCTTCTGACCACCGCCCTGCTCTGACACCCTTGCTCCAGTGACTCTCTGCATTTCAGTCTGAGCAGTGTGTTCAGAGCATACATCTTATCACAATTCCCCTGCTTAAAGCCCCTCGTGAACCAGTGACCCCCATTCCCCGGAGGATAAACTCCCAGCTCCTTGGGGTGGATCCAAGGCCCCCCGTGAGATCGCACCCCTCTCACCCCTGCGTTGTCAATGAAAGAGATCCTCTCCCCTTTTCCAGCTGTCTCGCTCCTCATCTTCCTTCCCCGGCCAGCCCGGTCACCCATTCCTCCAGGAACCCCCTTTTTTACTGAAGGACGGTTGACACACGATTCGTTGCAGGTGTACAACACAGTGATGGGACAAGTCTGTATGTCGTGCTGTGCTCACCACACGGGTTGCTACCATCTGTCACCATGCGATGCTATCACACTGCTGTAGACTGCTGTCCCTGTGCTGCACCTCGCATCCCTGCGGCTTACTCCATAACTGGAAGCCCGTACCTCCCACTCCCCTCCTCTTTGGCCACCATCATTTTCAGGAACTCTTTCTGTGGTTGGGCTCAGTGCCACTCCCTGGGGTCCCCCCCACCCCAGCACGGGCCATACTGCCCTGTAACTGATTTCAGGTGCCCCTTCCCCAGGCTGTGAAATGCTTGACCTCCTCTTTCATCTGTCCTGAGTTTTCAGCACTTGGGACAGTGCCAGACACCTAGTAGGTGCTCAGGGAACGTCAAGCCATGAGAGCCACGGGGAACGTCCAGAACAATCTCATTTTCTAAATGAGAAAAACTCACACTCAGAGAAGTCGTTCAACCACCCAAGGTGACACAGCTGGTGTTGCCTGAGTCAGAATCCGGATCCTCCAGCTGTAGACAGACTGAGTCCAAGAGGCACCTCCCGAAAATCCTTCGTCGTGCACACTCCTAGATGTCTGCATCCCCAGGTCAATGCCATCCTTGCCTGCCAGGGAAGCAGGAGCCGGTGTCAGGACAAGCAGAGGCCGGAGGTTTCCATGGCCTCACGCAAGCTACTCAGCTTCCCTCTCCCTCCCTTACATAAAACTGTTGCTAACAGTTACCCACACTGCTGAGCCAAATACTATTCTGGCCGCGGTCATGTTATCAAACCGAAACCCAGTCTGCCTGGGGCCTGCCAAGTACCTTTCATGGCCAGTTTGTATTTAAAGGAGAGGAAAATGTAAATTTATCAGACGACTCAAGCAGTTCTGTTTGGCAACTGGCGGAAAGGCTAGACGCAAATGAGCGGGGTATTGCTTGTCGGCTCAAAGAATGAGGGGACGCGTGCCAAATGGGCTCCTAACACAATTGACGTTTCTAGTTTGTACCGAAAATGAATTTCCTCTGCCCTCAGACCAGGGGCCTGAGAGCCAAATCTAGTATTCACCTCAGATCCCCTCTCGCTGCCTGTAAACACAGCAGAAACGTACGGCCCAGAGCATCTTGAATTAAGCAGCTTGTATGGAGTCGGAATTCTTTGCTTTCCAAACAAGTTCCAGATCCTGGCAGAAGAGGACAGGGACTCGTCTAGGGGAAGTTCACGTACTCCCTCCCACTGGCTCTAAAAGCAAATTGACAAATGAAACCTCCAGTTCATTTGTTCCTTGGGAGCCAGAACAATGCTGAATCTGGACTCTGAGTTCGAATCCTGACTTCACCACTTACCGGTGGGAGGACTTGGGCAAGTTGTTTAACCCTTTAAGTTTCAGTTTTCTCACTGTGGGGGATATAATACTACCTGCCTTATGGTTTGTCAGGATTAAATAAGGTAATGAAAGTACAGCTGTGAGTAACCCTATGAGTAACCCCAAAACTGTGCAGTATTACAGCCTGTACCACCATACATGGCAGCCCTGGGGAAGAAAGACACAGGTGAACTGGCCTCCCTTTCAGGTCACTTCCAGTGGAGAGAGTCCCTGATGCTCCATGTGGGCTTCTATAGACTCTGGAAAGAAAGGCAAGGACTTGAAAGTTCTCCCTCCATGGGTGGGATAGCTAGAAAGTTAGAAAAGGGGGCACACTGTGGGGTGCAGAGACCAGTCTGAACCTTAGGGGGAACCTGATTGATTGCTCACGTACACCTGCACAATATGTGAACGCTCTAGAGTAGCAGTGCCCACTAGAACTTTCTGCTGTGATGAAAATTGTCCCAATCTGTGCTTTGTGGAATGGTGGCCATGGCCACATCTGGCTTGTGGAGTACTTGAAACATAGCTGGAGTGACCGAGCAACGAGGTTATACCCTTTATTTAATTTTAAACCATTCAAATTCAAATGCAAGCAGCCACACTAATATAGTAGCTACCGTATTGGCCCGTTCAGCTCTCGAATTGATGGTGTTAGTATTTCTGTAAACCAAGACAGAGAACCTGGGTAATAACAGCTTCTTTACTTTTAAATTGTTTCCGGGATGCCAGGCTGCTTTCCCGGACTTTCTCTATGTTGACAACTCCCACCAGACATTGGAAAAAGAAACCAACATCCCCTTTTTCGAGTGAGGGAAGAAGTCCCGGAGGCTAAGGTCGTGCCCACGGTTACGAGTGAGTGGGTGGCGTTGATGGGCCCCACAGCCCCGCTCTTCCTACCCCCCCCCGAACACTTCCAGGGCAGGCTGGGGGCAAAGGGCAGGAACTCCATCCCCAGACAGCTGGGGAGAAGTGCCAGTTGCCCCAACATGCGCTGGATTAAGCGCAGATGCTCCTGGGCTGTCTGAGGGGGTAACTCAGGCCCGGTTCCATTAGAGAAGCATGGGGGTGGGGTGGTATTAGAGAAGCATAGGGGAGCAGTGGTCTCGTGATCGGGACAGTCTGTGGGAGATGCATGCACAGGGACTGCAGCAGAGGAAGAGCCTAACAGTGCTTGTGGACGAGGCAATGCTCTTAACGGGGGTTCCAGCCGCTGAGCCAGAGCAAGACAGGAAGAGTGGGAGCGGAGCTAGCAACGCACCCAGGTCAGTGCATGGATCGCAGAGGTGTCCCTAAAAGCCTTTCTGCCTGTGGCATGCATCTGGCTCACACTTTAGGGGCTCCGTTGAAGATACGGTGGAGTCCTCACACATGGGATGCCTCTCCGGGCAGGGGGAGTGTCCGGTTGCAGCATTGTCAAGGGCTTGCCGGGGCACACTGGGCTTCCTAGAGCAAGTTAGAAACTTCACAGGAGGCGGGCAGGACCTAGGAGATCCACCCCCTGCCTCCCACTTGTTTTATAGAGAGGGGCCCAGAGAGGGGAAGAGACTCACCCCAAGTCACACAGCAAGGCATCAGCAGAGTCAGATCTCCACGTCTCTGATCTCCTAACCACGTCATTGCTCACTCCCGATTTTCCGCCGCTCCTTCCTCATACACGTAGGGCTACATGTCACCCTCGCGCCTTACTTGGAAGGCACAAAGTGCGTATAAGGGCACTGCCTGGGAATTAAGTAATTAATAGCAGCAGCGGTTTATTGAGCATTTCCTACTTGCCTGTGCCTGGGCTGAGTGCTCTAAACAGACCACTTTATTTCAGCCCCACAGCATCTGTCTGGCATTACTGCCCCATTCTGTAGATGTGGAAGCTGAGGTTCCATGAGTTAAGTGGTTCGCCCCACGCTTTATAGCCAGGAGTGGGGGACCTGAGATTCCTATTCCTCGGTCAGCCCGCATCCAAAACTTAGCCCTTTACGTCCTGCTCTGAGGCTGCCATGTGTCTCTCTGCCACTATTTTGTCTATTTCCATTTTTGCTAAGGAGAAGAAATCTAATTTCTCCCTCCCTCCTCTCCCCGCCTCTCCCCTCCAGTGTGGTAAAGGCACAGAGGCTTACAGTGCAGAGACCCACCTCTGGGATTGGCCATCCCCATGTCTTGGGCAGGCTGCCTTCCCACGCCCACTGCTGCCATTTCTAAAATGCGGGTGCTGCTCAGGTGGACTCTGGAGGCACTGAGCGGAGTGCCTAGAGCCTCCGGGCACTGAGAGCGCCGCGCGCGCGCGCACGCGCGCGCGCGTGTGTGCGTGTGTGCGTGTGTGCGTGTGTGTGTGTGTGTGTGTGTGTGTGTGTGTAGCTCTTACTTACTTACTCGGTCCTCACGACGACTCTGTCAGGCGGTGGGCCCCATGCCCATGTAATCGCTGAGGAAATTGAGGAACACGGAGAGGTTAAGGAGCCTCCGCCAGTACTCACAGCTAGGAAGCTGCAGGGCTGGGATTCGAATCTGTGTAGTTTGGCTCGAGTCTATGCTTCTAACCGTTACCCTAGCATCATTTAAAAAACTCACTTTTTCACTTCCCAGCTGAGCCTCAGTTTCTGAATCTGCAACAAGGGTATGATTTCTACTCTACTGTGTCATTAAAAGGGTTTCTAAATGCCTGTAGGACATTTGGCACATAATGGGTATTTGATAATATAATTATTATATTATATTATATTATATTATATTATATTATATTATATTATATTATATTATATTATATTATATTATATTATATTATATTATATTTTATGTTATAGCACTCTGTGGGCCTGCATGACTAAAGAGAGTTTGAGAGAGTACACATGCTTTTTTACAGATGAATTCATAGTCACAGAGAAGCAAAATGTTTTCCTGAGGGATGCTCAGCCCTGTGGGGCGAGATTTCACCTTAGCATGCAGAACTGTGCGTTCAGAGCCGAGCGTACCCGGAGGGCTCTTTGCCCAGTGCTCTTGGGTTCTCTCAGATGGCATCCTCAACGCCAGGTCTTCCTTGGTCACCCAGACTTAACATCAAGGGTTAATTAATTCTGAGGCTCTGTACTTGCTGGTAGGTAAGCCCCGAGTGCACCAAGATCTAGTCCTAAAGGGCAATTCAGAAATCCAGGAAGGCTCTGGAAAGTCTGCTGTGCAGAGGGCACAGCGAGGGCTAAGGTGCAGAGGTGGGAAGCAAGAGAAATGTGCAGGAGAGAGACCAGCTAACCGTGAGACTAGAAGGAAAGACAGGTGCGTGGCAAGAGATGGGGCGAGACTTGTCATCTCGTCTCCACCGTGGAGGCCCCAGAGTGCCAGGCCCCAAGTGTGACTTGTTTGGAAGGTGAAGGTGTCTTAGCAGAAAGACGGCGTACTTGTTTAAAGCAGATTTAATCAGCAGCCGAAAGTGCCTGATGAACTGGGCAGGAGGGAGAGGCTGGAGGCAGCAAGACCAAGGCCTTTACTCCCCTCTTCTACGGTAGAGCCTGCGGTGGTGGATTTCTCTATGGCGAAATTCCCCGAGCAGATTCCAGCTAGTTCTAAGACGTTCTCTGCTGCAAACCGAGGTCCCCAGCCAACTCTGGCCCACGTAGTGCTGAGGTCTGCAGCCCTTCAGGGGCTGGAGGCCAAATGCATCATAGGCCCAGGCCAAGGCTCCAGGAAATTGGGGTCAATTTCCTATTCCCCCGAGGGCCCAGCAGAATCCTGGGGCCTGGGGCCTGGGGCTCCGGGAGGGAGAGTCGCTTCTCCGAAGCCACATGAAGCTGCCTAAACTCTCCCTGAGCTCACGCACAACCTCTGCGGGTGGACCCTGTGAGGCGCCCCACAGCTGCGTGCTCGGGATGGACCACTCTTGTCCCGCGGCCGCCGAGGCCTCCCCGCAAATGCAAAGGCCCACGAGAGGCCCGGGGAGGGCCCCCCTTTCTCTTCTGAATCCTGTCTCCCTGCAGCTGTTCTCTCACACGGGGCGGCTTCAGCCTGCCTCAGCCCTGGCGGCGCGCTGATTCGTTTCCTCCCGCGTGCGCTCGGCCGTCCAGCCCCTCGTTCGGCCGCGGCTTCGTCTGCTCGCTCGGGCGCGCGTCCCCTCTCCCGCACGTGCATTTCTGCTCTTGCTCATCGCACACGCGCACTCCGCAACTCTGCCTGTTCACCCCACCTGCTGTCAAGTGGTTCTCCAACGGACACACGTGCCTCCTGAGCGATGAGTGAACGGACCAGGCGGTCGGGCCCCGTGATGCGCTGGGGGAGGCCCCGAGGCTGCGGGGACGAGGGGGGCACCGTCTGGGCCCGTGAGGCGGTCCTCCTCCGGGCGGGAACGGGTGGTGAGGAGAGGCAGGGCGTGTAGAGACCTTACGTGCTGTGCTCTGCAGAGCTGGCGCGGCGCCAGCATGGGGTCGTCTGGGCCGGCCAAGGGGTCTGGGCGGGGAGGGAGCCCCGGCAGCCAGGAGGAGCGGGGGTGCGGAGGCACGGCAGCGGGAGAGTACCTAGGGTGCGTCTGAGAGTGTAGGCGATTTCAGCCGAAGTCCGAGGTCGGTGGTGGTGCTGCAGGGAGCGAAGCCGTAGAGAATGAGCCAGAGGTAAGGCCGTGAGGGCTCTGGAGGAGGCACAGGAGTTTGAATGGCAGCTCCGGGCGTAGGAGCCGAGGCATAGATTTTGGTCCTAGTGGAGCACAGTCAGCTCCTCCTGTAGCGTTTCTCCTCTTAACAAAAGCTTGAAAGAGGGAGAGAATAGACAGCATGTTGTGCAGTGGAGGGGCCCCGGTCCAGAAACCGCCCAGGGTTCTCCGTTCTCAAGGGGTCGAGTCCGAACCCCATAGGCTGACATGGAAGGCCCTCCCCCCCCCACACCCCCCACTGCGTCTGCCCTACCAGCTCCTACTCCCTTGGTTCACAAGGTGAGAACCCCTGGGGTGGCTCTCTGCTGCTCACTGTACTTCCTTGCATTTGCACATGCGCTTTGGTCTTCCAGAAAGGTCTTTCTATCCCCGTTCCCCCTGTGATTCTGTGCATCCTTGAAAACTCTTTTCCATAGTCACCTCCTCTGCAGGGCCTCCCTGCTTGCCCCTGACAACCGATTACTCTCCCCGTGTCCTCACAGCACAGCACTGAGCACCATCGTAATGATGTGGCTGGTGCTCACGTGACTGTCTTTTCTCACGGGGGCCGATACTGGCTCACTTTACTTTTGGACCCCACAGAGCCGGGCATGGACTGGGCACTAAGAAATGGTCCTTGGATTCAGGGGCAGTTCTAAAGTATCTGCAGGGGGGACCTCCCATTAGAATCCCAGACCCTGAAAGTGGGTTCAGAGAGGGGACTAAGCCTTGCACATTGTACGTGCCTCCTGCCTTGCGGAAGCTCGAGAAACTGTGTCGTGCCTGTTCTAAGGAATTGGGGGGGGGGCCACCGACAGAAGTATCCCCATACCACCCTCCAGGTGCCATTACTGCTGGAGTGGAACAGAATGGGACAGAATGGAATGGAATAGACTGGAAGGAAGGGAGAAAGGGAAAGATCAAGGAAGGAAGAAAAGAAGGAAAGAAGGAAGGAAAGAGGAAGGAAGGGAGGGAGGAAAGGAGGGAGGAAGGGAGGGAAAGGAGAGAAAGGAAGTGCCCAGGAAGAGAAAGCTTCTGACCCACCAAGTTTGCATGTGGGAGAGCCCTCCTGTGGGGTGCTTTCTCACTGACTGAGAGGAAACAAGCTTTGCTATATGCCTCCCCTCTCACAGACAGCTCCAGGACCCGTGTTCTTACCTACTGCATGAGCTGGGGTGCGTTTGGGCACCTACCATCTCAGTTAAAAGAAAAAAAAAACCCACACAGGAAGCCCTCTGACTGCAATCTCTGAGAGAGCTCAAAGCTAGGGTTCAGGAAACATGGGAGTTAGACTCCCTGGAAAGCTCTGAGCACGTTTCTTCCCACCTTGAGTCCTCAGTTTCCCTAGCTGTCAAGCAGAGATGTTAACAGTGCCTCTGTTTTTGGGTGATCGGTTTCTACCTAACACTTCCAGGGCTCTGGGAGATGAGGAACGGTTTCCTCTGTTATGCTGAGGGGCTGATTACGGTGAGGGTGACAGTCCCTCTGGGTCGCTCTGACTGTTCTTCTGTGGTCTGTGCTGCTCAGGGACGTGGGAGCAACGTCATCCACTGCCGGAAAGATGGCACCTGGAGCGGCTCCTTCCACGTCTGCAAGGAGATGCAAGGCCAGTGCTCGGCCCCGGACCAGCTCAACGGCAACCTCAAACTGCAGTGCCCGGAAGGCTATGCCATCGGTACGGTGGGCGCGAGGGGGGGAGGGGGAGGGGCAGGTCCTTCTGGAAGCCTGGAGCCAGTGCCTCCCTGGGTGACTGGGCACCTCTTGCTCGCGACGCCTGGTAGGAGGGAGACAGAGATGAGAGAGACCAGGTCCTGTGCTCCCAGAGAGGTGAGGGTACGCGTGTTGGTGAAGAGCAGTCGGTGAGCGTGGAGAGTCACGCGGGGAAGAGCTGACCGCTGTGCCGGGGGACCTAGAAGTCTCCCGGGGAAGGGACACTTCTATAGGGATGGGAAAAAGCTTGTTGGGCAGGAGGTGGGCTTCCAGACAGAAGGAGCCATGTGGCACGCAGGGAGGGGTATGCGAAAGCACACGCTCTATTTCAGAAAGCAGTCGTGGTCCGGGGCGAATCGTAAATTGTGCGTGATGCACATCCTTCGTGAGGGCCTACAGGGGGTTAGGTCCTGCAGCCAGCACTCGAGAGGCCCTTTCTCCTATCTGCTCGCTGACCTCTTAACACGTGCGGAGATGGGGACGTGAAGGGATCACAGAGCTCTCCCCGAAGCCCCAGTTCTTGCCCTGGCGTCCCGGTGGCCTCCAGCTGGAGGATGAACTGCACATTCAGGATACTCTTTGTGTGGCAACAGGCTAGCTCACAAAGTGCTCACAGTGAGGGGAGACAACCTGGGGTTTGATGCCAGGGATTTGCCTGGTTGAAATGAGGCATCTGGACAGAGGCATTAATCACAGGCTCCGAGGCTTTCTGGGGAACTGGGTGTGCATAGAGTCTGACCTCAGTTGAGGGCAGTGATGCTGACCTCTTGGGCTGATTCCCTAATTGACCATGATGAAAAGCCCAGGGAATTGGATGTTCTTTCTCCTGGCCCGTGTGATTTATGGAATAGTCACCGGGGATGTCTGGAGCAGGAGGTTGTCATGCACACACTCCCGGTCACACGGAGCCAACAAGTGCTGCATCCAGCACAACGGGAGCTGTCACTTCTTGTCCAGAAGCAAGGCCTGTGTTTAGGAGAGGGGAGGTGTGCGGGGCCCCTAACCACCTCCTTTCAAAGATGGAACCATAGAGCCTGAGAGCGCACATGCGGTCTTCACCGAACAGCAGACTGGGAATCGGAGCTCCTGCGTGGAGCCCAGAGCACAGGCTCTTACATGGTGAGGAAAGCCTCCAAGTGCAAAGTCACTATCTCTGATGATTTAGAAGGTACTTGAGGTTCCTACAGAGCCACCAACTCAGAGGACCCTGATCAGGACGGTTGCAGAGAGGTGGTATCTTGTGTGATCTGCCAACAGAGGCATTCTAGAAGGTTGGGCCAACAGTGTAGCGATGACCAGTAGTAACACTGGCTGCTCTACCCCAAAGCCAATGCTTTCTTCTGCCATCATTCCTGGCAGGTGGTTCTAGACACTTACGTCTGCGATAGGGTCCCTGCCCCCAGCTCAGTCAGGACACACAAGTGAATATTCCGTTACACTCATGACTGATATGAAGGGTTCCTGGGAGGGAAAATTTTGATTGAGAGACTTTTATTTAAAAAAAAATGACAGAAACAGACTTCCTGCCTGTCTACCTCCACGGATACCTTCAAATATATTCACACGTGCAGAAATAAACACAAACGTTTAATAACCTAACAGACACAAACACACGCAACATAAACTCACGCCCAGCACAGACACATCAGCCAAATACTGCACAGACACGTCACCTAACACGCACACACACAGCTGCACACACACGCGTGTGACATGCAGTCACACACGTGTCACAAGCACCGACACATCTGAGGCCCCGCAACATGTTAGAGACGCAGAAAGGTGCCCAGATGTGCCGTGAGGCCCACCGGTGTGCACACCGCCCTCGCCGCGCACGGCCCGGCTCTCGGCTCACCCAGCTAGACGGAGGCACGCGGGTGGCCGTAGCGCCCCTCTGCCCACCGAGCTCTCTCGCGGTCCAGCAGATGGGGAAAGAAGTCGGTACAACGCAGGAGCGCAGATGTCCTTCCCTTCCCTGTACTCGTGTCCCGTTGCCAGGCAGATGCCCCTTTTACGAACATGGTGATCCACGGTGGCGGGGCGTTGGTGACGGGGGCAGGCACGGGAGCCGAGGGGGAAAGGGCAGCACGGGACGCTGGGAGACCGCCCCCGGGAAGGAGGGGCAGCAGGTTTCCCTCCTGACCTCCAGGTCCCTCCCCTGCGCCACCTCCAAAGTCCCCCAGATCAGAAGCCCAGGCTGGGCCCCTCCCTGTGGACACCCCCCCTCACCAAGGAGGGGATTCGATCCACGGCCTTATCATCAGGGGCGAAGTCCCTTCATGGGGGCTGGGGGGCTGGAGGACACCTTCTGGAGCCGCCGGGGCAGCTCCCTGTGGGCCCCTCCCGGGCAGCACAGGCCGGCTTCCGTGGCAGTTAAGAGCCCTCGGAAAGTTGCTACTGCCCCTTCCCCCCGCCCTGGGGCTGCCACCCTCCCTCCTCCTCCCGGGGAAGGAGAGGCAGAGGCAGGGGCCCGGTGAGATCACCCTCTGTAGGGATGCCCGTTCCTGCTCATGTCTCACAACCCAGCAGCCTGGTCCCAAAGCCCCAGCCCCGTGTGTGTGTGTGGGGGGGGGGAGAGTGCAGGGGAGGGGGCTGCAGGGAAGGGGAAGGGGGGACCGCGCTGCTGCTGAGCTGGCTGGGGGTGGCCTCCTGCGTCGACCATAGTTTCCCCTTTGTTCCCCTCCTGGGAGAAGAGAGCCTCTGGCGTTTCCTCACAGGCTGCCTCTTGCTTTTGCGGAAGAGGATTCTATCATCATGGCCTTGTTTCTACTCGCTCCCTAAATACTCCTTTAGAACTGACGTCGCGGTAAACACGCAGCCCCGACTTTCTCCTGCTGCTTCGTGACCCCCCGCTTATTCCCATCGCTCATCTTTCTGGTATTTTCGCATCCCCCACCCCGCCCCGCCTCATTTCTTTCCTCCTCTCTACCTTCCTTTCTCTTTCCTCTCTTGGACTCCCCTGTATCCACTGCTGGGCTCAGAAGGCAGAGGGACGTGGCTTTTAATTCATGGGCCCCTCATCGTCTGCTTTGTAACCTAAGCTCCATGCACATCTCTAACCTGAGAAATGGGCTTGATGACAACCTGTCGCACAGCGCGGGATATTCGGGAGAAGGAGTGACATATGAAAACCACCTGCGTGGCCAGGGATCTCCCCACCCCCCTCCTGGGCTCAGGGCCCTGCATTTAAAGTGAAGAGGTTTTTAACACTGTCCCAGGCCTGCCACTCCACCCTTGTCCCTCTTCAGTCCTGGTCAGTCTCAGAGACTCAGAGGCCAAAATGGCCACAAGAAGGGCCCCCGTAGAGAGACTGTATTTCCATATATGTGGGGGGGATATATACGTAGACATCCCACATGCACGTGCGTGCACCTGGACGGGAGACTTTAGAATGGCTCCTGGAATCACGTTGGCTGTCTCCTGGGACCCACTTCGTGTTCAGGGGTGGTCCTGGCTTTCAGGCAGGGGAATGACTGCCTTAGGACCTTGGTCAGATTCTGCCACATCCGCTCATTGCCCACAGGAACGAGCACGGCTTGAGTCCTGGAGACGGCTCGTGGGATAGGCTTGATTTTCGGGAGACTTCACAGGGTGTGAGGGCAGGGTAGAGAATGAATGTGCCCCATTGTAGTCGACTCCCCAACCCACACCTTGAAGTCAGCCGTCCCTCACCAAGGGCTGCTGTGTGCCCGCCTGTCCCCGTTTATCACCGACGCCTTCATTTTTTCATTCCTTTATCCAAGGATCCAGTCTTGTATTCGTCCACTCCCCCGTCTGGGTACCCGTGTCCTCCTGTGCGTTCTCCCACTGCCTCAGTCCCCCGTCCATGGACGCATCCACTCACTCCCTGTCTCTCTCACTCATTTCACAAATACTTGCTGCCATTCATGGTGCCAGGCTCTGGGCAGGCACGGGAAGCACAGAGAGCTGGCCTCAGGAGTTTACAGTCTGGCAGAAAGAGAGCCATCAATACAACGGTCACCAAGCCCGTGGGAAGGTGCTAGTGCCTGTGAGAGGGCCTGGTCTGTTGGGAAAGCAGGGAGGGCTTCTCAGAGCAGGCAGCACTTGGATGGAGGTCTGAAGCATCATTAATAATGCACTAGTTGAAGAAGAGTAGGAAGGGTCTAAAGGTACAGGGGAGGCATGTGTGGAAGCCCTGCGCAAGCAGAAAGTGAGGAGCTAGGAGGGCTGTTGCTTCCTGCACCGTCCCTGCGTGTCAGGCACCGGGCTAGGCTCACAGATGAGTCCCCCTCATCCCTGTCCATCTAGGGCATCACCATAACTGTGGAAAGGTAGGCACACGGAGGGTGTAAGGCCAGCACTGAGAGACTCATCGCTGCTGAACACTGCTCTCACTCAGGCGCAAAAATCAGGGCAGGCTTCTTGGAGGATTTGAACTGGGCCATGAAGGACTGATAGGATTTGACCTTGCGAAGGCAGATGGGGGTGATTCTGGGGAAGGGGTGAATGGGAGCAGACGTATAAAGGCAAGAAGGGGTTGTGGGACTCGGGTGGAAAACCTAGGGCAATCTGGCTGGACCACCCAAAGCGTGAAGATGGGTAATAGGAGATGAAATTGACTAGACCATGGGAGCCCATGGATGCTGGGCAAAGGGGATTACACTTTGTCCTGCTTGCGGGGAACCTTGGAAATGTTCTCGAGCAGAGGAGGGGCGTGATCAAACGGGGCTCAGGGCCAACGAACATGGTGGTGGGTGCAGGCTAGATTGGAGACCAGAATAGAGTCAGGGAGACGAGAGGTTGCCCCCTGGGAGTTCACTTCTTTCTACTGTTCTCAAGGCCGGGATAGCCCACCCCACTGGGGACCGGGAGCGGCAGGGCCCGCACTATGGGAGAGCTGCCCATGGGCATCAGGGGACTGGAGGCTGAGCTGTGGCCTCACACTGTGCTTGCCCTCAGGGTCGGAGTGTGTCACCTCGTGCCTGGACCACAACAGCGAGTCCATCATCCTGCCAGTGAACGTGACCGTACGGGACATCCCCCACTGGCTGAACCCCACACGGGTGGAGGTGAGTGACAGGGCTGTCCCTGGTGGCCGAGGGAGGGAAATGGCCCCGTTGGATACTTACTGTGCCTTGGTCTTGAATTACTCCTTTGGCACGTGTTCAATCACTGACCTTATCACACCTGTTCTGAGGGGTGGGCTCTGTTCACGATCATTTGCCAAGCCTATGCGAAGGGCCTTTTATTGACTGTTCCACTGAATTCTGATGACAGCCTAGGAATAAGAGGACTGTTGTCCCCAGTATAGAGGTGAGGACACGGAGGCACCAAGGACACACAGAAAGCAGAGTCAGGTCACAAACGCCTGTCTGACGGGAAAGTCTGTACTTGGGATAGTGCGATCAGCTTCTCTAGACCAGCTCTTAGAAGGCCTTCCTCGTGCCATGGCCTAGATTTCTGGTATCCTTCTCCCTGCTTTACTTGTTTGGTGGAACCGGTAACACCCCCTGCTTAGGAAGCCCCCGTTATGTTCCACGAGATTGTATTTAAGCCTCGGAATTATTGTATGGAGCAGGGGGCATCGCCCGCGGCCCCCGCTTGGGGACACGGAGATCTCAGGAGTGAGCGACGGGCCCCGTGCGAGGGCTCGAACCCGAGCCTGAGTCCAAGTGCAGTGCCCCTCCCGCAGTGTCAAGCTGGCGCGGCTCTGGCCAGAGGCCGTGTGGACTCCGCCTGCTGGCAGCCGCTATCCTTGCCCAGGTCCGCCTGGGGGCTGGCCACTCCCCCTGGTCTGTGTGTCCCCTGATCCATCCGTGACCCAACAGCAGAAGTGGGACCCCACGCTTGCCCTCAAGGGCAGCACGGATCCCGGGCCTCATGTACCCTTTCTGGGCACCGGCTCAACCTGGACAAAGGGAAAGAGGGAAGCAGGACGTGCAAGGCGGCGTTCAGCGATGTCCCCGTCGACCAGCCTTCCTGCCTGGGGTGCGGCCCGGGGGCTCCTGTCTGCCCTCCTGCTGCAGATCTCACTCCGGATAGCCAGGCAGAATCCGATATGAGGTGTACTGTTTCTCCGATGAGCTGAGGGCATGATCGCGAGGGCTTACTCAGCACCAGCCGTGGCGCTGGCGCGGGGCGCCCACTCCGCTCCCCTCGCACCCCTCTCCTTCCCTGTCTCCTCTTCCTCCTTCCCCCCCGCTGCCCTCTGCCCCCTCTCCAACTCCAGCCCCTTTTGCCTGCCTCTGTCTCCACTCTCTTGCTCTCTCCCCTCTCCCGAGACCGCTGTCACCTTGTTCCACGTCCCGCCCACCCACACACTTGCCCCTCCGAGTGCCCCTGACTCTCGCATGCATTCCCCAGCAGCCCTGTTTCCCGACCTCTCGCTCCTCGCCGGTTCTCTCCCCTCGGCAGGCCCTTCCCCACTGCTAACGCAGGGGCCCACCCCGATTCCCACCGAATGCCCGGTGGGTGCCGGCGTGCTGTCCCCACCCAGGCGCACGCACAGGACCCCCGTGTCGGCAGCTCAGGGAAGCTGGAGATAAAGTACCAGCCCCTGGTTGTCCAGGTGGAGAAACTGAGGAGCAGGGAGGGAGGGGATTAGACCAGGGTCACCCAGGAGGCAGGGCCAGGACCGTGCCATGCCTCCCCCCCCCCCGCCTTCCCTCTCCCTGCCCTGCTTCCACATACCCAAGGGCAGGGGAGTCACACCCCTACACAGAGCAGACACAGGAGACCCCCCTCGTACCCCAGCACCGGAGGTCTTCCCTGCCCGGGACTCAGACCAGTTTCCCCTGGCCCAGCTCCCACTCAGGCCTTTTCTCTGCCCCCCTGGGTGAGTTCCCACCCTTCCCTCTGTGAGCCCCGGGCACTAAAGAGTTCAGTTATAATTCACTGTGAAATAAATCCAGGGATTTGAAAGCCTGCGAGCCCCCCCTTCCCCAGTGGCCCACCGGCCGCCTGGCCGCCCCAGCCCCCACCCAGTTCCCAGGTCTGCCGGCCCTTTATTGATGCCGGCCTACGGAGGGGGCCCTAACGAGGTTCAGACCTCCACCGGTCTCCGGAGGCCTCATTATCCAGGAGGAAAAAAATGTGCTAGAAACAGGGAGGAGGGCGAAGGGCAGAGATGGATGATTTCCAGGAATAAGGCAGAAAAGCTGGCCTCTGCGGCGCCCTTGCCCCTTGGGTGGCGAGAGCTGCTCAGAAACAGGCTGCTGGAGCGGGCCGCCAGGCCGGGGCAGAGCCCCCAGGGAGCCCGGCCTTCCTCGGCTGCCTGCGTCCCAGGCCCAGGGCACGGCGCGTGGGTGGGGGCCGCCGGGCTCGGCTCCGCTTACCTCCGTCCCGGGGAAGGAAGCGCGGGGCCAGAACGGACATTTCCTGGATGCCGCCCATGAATCGGGCACTGGTCATGCTTCCTGTGCACCCGCCCCCCCCACACACACCCCGTGAGGGGGGTTTTAGCTGCTCCCCTGTGTCCAGTGCGGGAAGTGGAAGCTCCACGAGGGGAGCCCCTGGCCGGTCTAACGCGCAGTTGTCCCGGCTGCCCGTGCAGACTCTGCCGGCCGTGCGGCAAGACTACTGCAGGCCGACCGTTTACTGACCGCGTAGCAGGGGACGTGCTGCGGGACAGCTGACCTCTGGCTCTGCGCGCTGCCCCCCGCACTCCTCTCCCCCCCAGAAGCAGCCAGCATCTAGAGCTCTGATCTGTAGCATTCGCCGGTTACCGTGATGTCAGTATCCCCCATGGCAGATGTCCGGGTTCCCTGCTTACCCTCACCGCACACACAGCTGGGACGGGACAGGCCCCACCGCCTGTCCTGGGCCCGCGCGAGCCGGCCGAAGCCCACGGCGGCACGTGGCGCACGACAGCCTCTATTCTGAGTCCTTGACACGCATCGGCCTACGTGACGAGAACAACGCCTATTTAGATGAGTGGGAGATGGACTGATCACGGGCTGTGATGAACGCACCGCGACAGTGACCTCTGCGGGCAGGCCCGCAGTGCTCTTACCACGGTACTCCCCTCGTGCCTAGCTCATGGTGGGTGCTCACTAAATGCTCAGGGTTGCGGGGTCAGGTGACCACGGTTCTAGCTCAAGCCCGGGCACTGCTGTCTGTCCTTGGACAAATCCTATCACTTCTAGAAGCTGCAGTTTGCCCGTCTGTGGAAGGAGAGATGGGCCCGAATCAAGAGGCCCAAAGTGAGCTACCCGTGGGAACTGGGCCGCAGGGATAAGTGGGTGAAGCCAGCCAGGCATGTCATGTTGTATGTCACATTCCTAGGCATATTATTAATAATAGTAGCTGATTTACTAGACATGTTTCAGCCACTTAAAATAGAATACAAACACCATGTACATTTTACCCAACTTAAGAAATGACTTTCTCAATTTCCTTCTTCTTGAGATTTAAAGCACACGCTGATCTTACGTATGAAGTTCGATCACTGTTCGTGTGTGTGGCCACTCCTGAAACCACTCCCCAGGTCTGGGTCCCTGGCTCCCCGGAGGTCATCCCCTCCCCGTGCCCGGCAATGGTTGTGCCCCCAAGATCATGTCTACTGGGTTGGCTTATTCTTTTTTTATTGAGGTATAATTGACATATAAAATTATACTGGTTTCAGGTGTAAAATTTTTTAGGTTTACTTTCATAAAGAAAAACACTCTGCCCTTTTTTTTTTTAAAGTTCTCCCCTTTGACAGCCCCCACTCCCCTGCCCCCACCGCCCGCATGCACTGTTGGAAGTGATAGAGACACGGAGAACTCCTCCTCACATCTAATAAAGGACACAATGCAAACTCAGTGACAGATGGCAGTGTCTCTTGGGCTCAGTGCTGGAGAGACTGCAGGGAAAGGTGGAGACCGTGGTGAACTCTGGAAAACACATCCTGCTTCCCGAGGGGGCAGCTCCAGCCAAGTGCAGCAGTGTGGAAATGTGTGCCTAGTGTGGCTAGATACTCCACTTGTCTTGAGTATAAGAAATCTGGAGTCTTTAAAATATGAAATCTGGAGTCTTTAAAATATGAAATCTCTCATTTTTTTTAAATACTGGCAAATAATATTGACTTCTGTCAAGCACGCCGTGTGCCAGACCGAACATTTCTGTGGGTTGTGCAGCCTGGAAGCTGTGGGCTCGCAACCTCTGGAAGAGGCAGACTCCTAGCCCGGGGCATCTGGAATGCGGGGCAGCCGCCTCTGTGTCACCAACTCCGAGGGAGCGCCCCTAGTCTGCCCTGCACCTTGACTTGTTTGTTAGGCAAGGTCCAAACACGCCACTGTATTTTGTCTCCACCAGACTCCAATGAGATCAACAGCATCACCATTTTATACATGAAGAAGCTGAAGTTCTCACTGGGTTTTCACTGCCCAATTCATGTAACTAATGCATTTGAGTCAGAATTCGAACCCAGGGCTAATTCTTCTGCAGTTTGTCTTGCAAGGTAACCACCTGCTGTATTAGAAATCATAATTCGACACTTGCAGACAAAGGATGCAGAATTCATTCCTTGAAGGGAAGGCAGCACTGTGGGAGGCCCTGTCGGGAGTCTGAAATCAGGGGGAGAATGGTTCTGAGTGAACGTGGAGCCCAGTGTGTCCGAGTACAGAGGGGAGACAGCGTGTGCCCCGCAGGGGAAACCCATACCAGGGAGATGTGTCCGGAAGCCAATGACTTCTCATTCACTCATTTGGTCATTGGTTCATTCACTCATTCGAAAACACTGGTGAGGTACTTCTAAATGGCAGATATTCATGGGGTGCCTGGGTGGGTCAGTGGGTTAAAGCCTCTGCTTTCAGCTCAGGTCATGATCTCAGGGTCCTGGGATCGAGCCCCGCATCTGAGCAGAGAGCCTGCTTCCTCCTCTCTCTCTCTCTCTCTGCCTGCCTCTCTACCTACCTTTGATCGCTCTCTCTGTCAAATAAATAAAATCTTTAAAAAAATAATAAATGGCAGATATTCTTTAAGCACATGGCATTTAGGGTAGAAAGTGTTTAGGCTTTTAAAGAAAGCCAGAAGCTCTGTAAGTGATAACGAACGGCGAACGTAAGTTAAATGATATCATTCAACCACAGAAAGTCCTATACATTGAGGGGAGAATTAAGGAGAAAAGAGGGCTCATCTTAGAAGGTATCAGAAGGGGTATCCAATCTGAGCCTCAGGATGGGGAGGCTCTCTGAAGATGCTTTCTCGCATGTCTTCAGCTCTGCCTGGGGCCCTGTCTTCCCTGGGATTCATCTTGGAGACACTCTGCCCACCCCCACCCCCCTACCTACTTTTCTCTCAAAGCCCCTCCACCTTCCTGAACCTTGGTCTTTCCACCAGGCCAAAGAGTAAACTATTTTATATTTATAGTTTTGGGGGAATGTGAAGGAAGATATAGGATTTAAATACAGACCTGGGAATCAGAGAGCTACGGGCTTACTTCCTGGTGGTCCTTGCCTATGTGTATGGCCTAGAACAGGTTGGTTAACTTCTCTGTCTGTGGTCCGTTTCCTCCTGCATAGCCCAGACTCAAAAACAGTACCTCTCCTATAGTTATGGTAAGAATGAAAGATCTGGGGACCGGGCTTGTGTGGATGAGGATGAGGATGAGGATAATGATGCCAGGGTTGGTAATGGTGTTATGATGATGATGATGGTGAAGATGATGATGACGGTGGTGGTGGACGGTCACTGTAGCCAGGAAGGAAGGACAGTGTATTCGTATGCACCACGGCAGGAAATGAAAGCTGCCTTACAAAACCTGGTCTGAAAGCACTCTCCCTGAGCTAGAGGTCTCGCTGGCATCCAACGGAACAAGGCTGACATTTGAGGGCCCCCAATCTGGGATCTCCCAATTTGTGGTGTAAATAGCCTAGCTTTTCCTTCAGCTCTTGTTGCTCGCCCCCTTCCAGTTCTCCTCACATACAGAGGGGCCCTGTAGCGAGACAGGTAGGGCGTGCAGCCCTAAGGAATAGTGGAAAATCCAAAAGCCCTGGAAAGATAAATAGGCTCCTGTGGATAGTATAAAAGTCCTTTCTCTGAACTCACGTCAGGTAAACCTCAGCTGACAGAAACTTGTACAACCACACCACAGCACTCCTACAGACGGATTAAATTAGCTCTCAGATAAACAGGGGGAGGGATGGGCATCAAATCCCTTGTGGATCCCAACCCCGCTGTGTTCTATTACTTGAGCCATTACCAAAAGCCCCTCCAGCATCCCTGGATTTGGGCTGGGGACAGACTCTCAGACCGAGATGAAACCCTGGGTCAGACCTCACAGAGAATGAAAGCAGGTGGTTGTCTCCACTTCTGGCCCTGTGGCTGGGAAGCAGAGGGCATCAGAGTAGCTAAGCTGGAAGAAAGGAGCACCGGGGCTACTCACACTCCTTCATCTGGTCAACATATATTTGCTTGCTGTGCTCCAGGCCTGGTCCTGGGAGACACAGAGATGTCTCAAACCCAGGTCCTCAGTTAATCATTCCCATACCGTTTATCTCCGTGGCTCATCACGACAAGCCCATGACGTGATTTTCGGGACCCATTTCACAGATAGAAGAACCAAGCCTCAGAGTGGAAATTTACAAAGCAACTTCAAGTTGAATTGCATCCACATCTGACACACCCCATGCCCAAGGTCTTTCTCACATGTCACCTCGTCAAGGTGTATTGGGAAAAGGTAGAAAGGGGAGGGGCGTAGTAGTGACGTAGTCTCCATAGTAGACTTCCTGTGGCAAGACTGGTTGCCAGATCTTCAGCTTAGGTTGATTGCTTAAGACTTTCATTCTGCGTCTACTAAACTGGTCTTCTAGACACTATGCTAGGCATGGTAAGGGTTCTTTTGATGTTCTAGAAGAGAGTAAGACAAGTAAAGAAAACACTGCCCATTGATAAAAATCAACATCTCTATTTCGAGATGTCACCATTCATTTATAACAAAAATATTTATGGGGGTTCCTCCGTGTGCCAGACGCCACTCACGGTGTGGATGATCCAAGGGTGAACCGCAGATGCTGTGTGGCAGAAAAGAAAGGCACCAACCCAGTCTTAGCCCATTCTTGGAGTCACGTGATTCCCTTTGTTCCAAGCTCACCAAGAAACCTAATTATGGTTGGGCTCCCATATAGGTCTGCCTTTGGGAAGAAAGTGGGTTGGTCACATGATTTTCCATATTCTGACCCATATGACTGTTCATTTCTTAATGAAAATTAATCAGCTGGCAGTCATCCAGGAGAGCAAGCCCTGATCACATAGACCTCCACGGCTGGTCCCTGACACTTACCTCTCATTGCAGATCTAAGCATTTGCCTCCGGGTTATTTTCATTTTATTTTTCAAAGAAATCATTCTAATTTTGGCATGAAAAGTAAGGCATGTGTGGCAGAATGGAGAAAGGAGCTTCTAGGAACATCATGTTAGCCCCATTCCTGATACTATATACCTTCCTAGTTTTATCTTGTTCTTTTCACCTCCTTGAAAAATTATTCCCATATTCTATTTTATGTTATGAGCTGCCTTAAATAATTTCTAAAACGAGTGCTCAGTTTCAAATCCTGATTCTTCACGGAACAGCTATGAAGCCTGGGGTATTTATTCTCCTTATGACCCAAGATTCATGCCCAACTCACTGCATGGTAACGAGTAATAAATAAGATAATGCATAAAATAACTAGCACCACAAATGAGCTCAATATATTTTAGTTGTCATTATCATAGTAACAATTATTATTATTAAAGGAGGTTATAAATAAATACATACATGCAAACCTAGAAGCTCTGAGGTGGGGGCTGGGGAAGGCACCACAGTGGAAGTTAAGTCTTGAGCAGCAATTTAAAAGATGACTAATGGTTCGCCAGGAGACAAGTTGGGGAAGGGCATTTCAGTGAAGGAGAACAGCAAGAACAAAGTCACGGAGGTATGGCAGTGTGGACAATATCAGGGAACTGGGAGAGGGTCCATATGGCATGGTGGCAGGTGGAGGCCAGAAAGGTTCTCTGAGTCTCCAAGGCTTCTGAACCAGTCCACTGCTCTCAAACTGTAGTGTGTATCAGAATCATCTGGCAGGCTTGTTTTTAAAACGGAGAGTCCCAGGCACCCTGGGCTCAAAGATTTGGATTCGTTAGATCCAAGGTGGCTCTGAAGTACCTGCCTTCCTCACGAGCTCCCACAGTGACCCTGATGACCGCGGTCCTCAGCACATGCTTTGGGAAACCCTGCTCCACACTGTTCTCCCATCTTCCTGCTGCAACCGTGTGTGCCCGCTGCCTTTCCCCCTTCCTCCCACTTGTTCCTAACCCCACCCATGGGTCAAACACCAGCCATGAATTTCCTGAAGGGCCTTTCTGATCGTGTCTTCATCCTCCAATTCTGCTTTTCTTCAGCCCTTCTTCCTGCCAGGGAGATACAGACTCATAATGTCTACAGCAAACACAAATACTTTTGTAATCTTATGGCTCCTGTTATTGTAAGTACCCGGGCAAATTATCCATGTAAATGCCAGGGTGAAGTCAGGACTTGGAAGATCCAAGAAGAGGGGGTGGTGGTTGAATGTGGTGCCAACAACGACATGGCTTCCTCCCGGCCCCAAACCCATCTGATGGCTCTCTCCCTCTCTCTGCAGAGAGTTGTCTGCACGGCTGGTCTCAAGTGGTATCCTCACCCTGCTCTGATTCACTGCGTCAAAGGCTGTGAGGTGAGTCCCTAGAAGTGATCCCACTATTATTAACATCATTATTATTATTGTTCTTATATTAATCATGGCTACCATTTGCTTTACCTACAAAATGCTGTAAATAACCCTTTAATAGACTTCTTGGACGGGATTGAGCAACCCCGTTTTATAGATGAGGGAATTGAGGCACAGAGAGATCAACAAACATACTCAAGAATACATTTCATAGATAACAGAATTAGGATTCCAAACCAGGTTTTCCTGCTTCCTAAGCCTGTGTTCAACATAATGCTGCCTCCAGGAGGGGCGGAGGGATAGAGGGAGGGAGGCCCTCCTGATTTTGCCTCTATAACATGCCAGACATTTGACCCAAATGATCACGTTTAATGTTTACAGAACCACAGGAGGCATTTTTCTTCTTTCCAGTTCCTACTTCACTGCTGACCATTACTTGCTGGTCACTTCCTTTTGCCACACGTTTGTCCTTCATTCGTTCTTCAACCCCAGAAGTAATATGGATACCTTAGACCCTACCATAGAGCTGAACGGGAAGATCCTCTCTGACTTCACAGTTGAACCATTCCCTGGAACTTGGCTTTATGGAGATCTGTCTCTGTGTCTCAGTGACAAGCCTGGGGAGACAAAGGGGCAGAGTACTTAGAATGTCATCTGCATTCTCAGTGGGTCACACTGCCTGTGGAACTAGGAGATATTCTGTGTACCCCAAGTCCCTTGTGGGTCTTCTCATCTGGCAATGAAAAGCATCCCAGTGGATGCACAAATATTTGTGGTTCCCCCCAACACACACCCCAGAGCCCACTCAGGAAAATGCAGGTGAAAGGGAGTAGTTTGTACTCTAGAAAACTTTGTATTCGATGAAATTCTTAGAATGTCAGAGTCAGAAATGCTCTTCTAGATGATTTAAACCTGACTTTTTAAAGGTGTAGCCAGATCTAAAATTTGATGGAATGCTCAAATGGGAAGAGTTCTTAGTGTGATCTAATCCTAATCAATGGTTATGTGGAGTGGAGAATGAGGATCAGAGAGATGATGGACTGGCCCAAGGTTGCACAGCATCAAGGCCACAGAGCCAAAGCATCAACCTGGGTCTCCTGACTCTAGGCCAGTGCTTCTTCTCCTCCATTAGGACACCTTCCACCCATGCACCACCCGTGACAAGATAGTCCCTGGGTCAAACTTTCCTTTCTACGTATTGGCTAGGGGCTCCCTGTGGCATCTTCTCGGGGCACTTGGCACTGCAGTCTTTAAGAGCCCCCATTCTCCCAAGGTTCAGCCAGGAATGGCAAAACCAAGGCCAAGGCCCTGTGGCTGTTGCTTCCTTCCACCTCTCTGGATCAGTCCAGCACTTGGAGATGAGGAAGCTTGGATTACCCAGGCCCTTGTTCTGCTGAGTCGGCGGTCCGGGCAGCCAGTGTGACAGCAGAATTCGATCCATCCTTTGACTCAGCACCGGGGCCTCGGAGACCCTCACCTGTCAGGCTCTGAGCCCTGCCAGCGATGCTTATCGCCTTTGCCCTTGCAGGTGATTTCCTTTCCGCCTTAGCTTCAAGCTAAGAGTTTGCCTCATGGCTGGGGCTGAAAGGAATGCCTGGAAGAGATACAAATTCTGGGGCCATCAATCTGGAATCTCTAGATTCCACGAGTGAGGAAGGGTTTTGGGACTCCTGAGCCCTCACCCCAAGCTGTGTCCAAAGTGGTCCCTTCACTCTCTGATGCATCAGAGCTTCACTGATGCCTCTTAGGTGCCCGACACTACTCAAGGTTCTGGAAATGCAATGACCTTAGTCAAGTGAAAACAGTAACTATGTTCTTCCCGAGTCTAGACCAGTGGTATCTTCTTGCCCCTTGTCTGTCCATCCATGCATCCACGTGTCCATCCATGAAGAACTGAATCTCTTGACTGAATGAACAGAAATGTTTGGTGCAGTTTTGCTCAGATCGCCACATGTTTTGCTAGGAAGACTAGGATACAAATACAGATGACACGCAGTCCTGCCCGTCAGGAACTCACAGTATAGTGATGGAGATAGACAATTAAAGAAAGAATTCTAAACTACGGGCCAAGAGCTGTAACCAGACCAAGTACAAGGAGCTACGGGAGCACAGAGCCTCCTGGGGGTCTCAGAGAAGGCATTTCAGAGGCGTGGGGTTGGAGCTAGATCCCGAAGGGTGAACTGCTTGCCCGAACACAGCAGCTGGAGCAATAGCCATGGGAAATACCAGGGATGGGAAAAGTCTCTTCAGCAGCGGAGCCTTTCCCGTGTTACTCGCTCTCTCTCGAAATTCTCCCTTCTCCACCCTCCTCTAATTAACCCCTGCTCATCTTTCTGATCGCCGCCGAAAGGTCATTTCTCAAGGGACACCTTCACAGAGCTCCCTGATGAGGGCCAGTTCTCTTACTCTTTAACAGCCTCGTGGTAACCTGTCCTCTGTCGCCCTTATCAGAGTTGAAACTGCCCAATTAGATGTGTGATTATTTGATTAAAGTCTGCTTCCTCACTGAAGCGTAAGGTCTGAAGGAGTAGGAGCTCCATCTATATACTGACTGACTCACTGTCATATCTTTGTCTTCAGCACAACGTTAATAGGTAGTAAGCATTCATGTGGCTTAGTGTGGCTAAGTACAGCGTGGATGGGCAGAGGGGTGGATGGAGGCATGGATGTGGCTGTGGGAAAGGGCACGTAGGGAAGGGTAGCTGGTGAGGAGACTGGAGGTTTTTTTCAGGAGCAAAAAAAAAAGTTCCATTTATTTTTTTCTCTTCTTCCTCTTCTTTCCCAACTACTCCTTTTCCCAAGCCAGTTCCTTTCATGCTAAGGGACATTTGGTTTCCTTCCTTACTCTGTTTTATATGATATAAGAAAGATCGTCAAGAACAGGTCCCGCCGGCAGATCTCCTCAGGCACAGAGCAAAACCAGGAGCTTATCCTTTGTTTGTCGTTTGTGCCTCTCTGCTCAGATATGAGTGTAATAATGTGCTCATGACAGCAGGTACCTGTCAGAGTAACAGTTGTGTTCATAGCCATGCACAGATGCACATAGACACCTGAGCTCAGCTCTTGCCTGTTCTTGGTTCTGTCTTGCTAAGATATTTTTTTTTAGACCGTAATAGGATAGTAATGAAATGGAATCTGGTATCATGAGTTGGGAGCACAAAGCCTTGGTGAATTTGGAGCAGAGACGCAAAAGCCAGGGATGCCACTTGGGAGGGACTCTTTGTGAGCTTGGTCCTCCCCATAACGGGCTGGGAAGGAAAGACCATTGGATCACAGGGGTTGTGCTAAGAGGCAGTGGTCTGAGCCAACTGATGACACCTTTCCCATCAGTGAGTCACTGAGCATGAGAGAGCCTGACGTGAACTTTAACCAGAGAGGTCTTACTTTCACCTGCCTTCTGTACTAAAGGGTCACACAGTATTGTTTTTGATGCGCGGAGGAGTATACTTATTGCTTTGAGAAACCAGTGGACTAATCCTGCCTCTTTATTTCACAACTGGCACTCTCAAGGCCCAGGAAAGAGATAAGCCACTTGACCAAAATCACCAAGTAACCCCTCCAGTTGGCTGAGGTTGGTTAGACTAGACCCCAGATTTTCTAAACCCCCTCACAACTACCTGTCCACTATGCCAACACAATGTGCCACTATGTAATTTCAAAAACATCACTAAGAGCCAAAGTTGTACCTAGCATTAAACTAGGTGATAGGGAGACAAAGATGAACTGGATATTGCCTTTGTGTTCAGCGAGCTCACAGTCTTACACCAGCTGCAGGTTCGTAGACCTTAGAAAAAGCAGTGTGCTTAGTGCTTATGGGGACAAAAAGTATTAGGGGGTTTGCAGACACTCCTGACTTTCCCATAAGATTACCCTGGGTTCAGATCAGTAGTGACTTAACTGTCATCTTTTCCTTAACTTTGGGACACCACAGAGTTGGAGGAACATGGGGAAGAAAAGCAACACATCAGTATGTGCTAGATACGGACTAGAATGGCAGAGAAAAGACTGGACATCAACTTAGGTTTAAATCACTGCTCTGGCCCTGTAAGGCTGATCTGGGCTGAGTCCCTTTCTTGCTCTGAGCCTCCGAATCTCATCTGAAAAGTGGGAATAGCCGTGCTTACCTCCCATGTTGTTTGGAGAACAAAGAAGACAACAAACACGTAAAGCATGTGACATCCAGCACTTCCGTGCTCCAGTGCAAGAGGAGAGGGAGCCCACAGGCCATTGTGCCAAATCCCTAGGACTTCTTACACTTGACCTTGACGATTCTTGGGCAGATTACATTCAGTTTATATTGTACTATAAACTCTGTTTTTCATTACCTACTACTGGGAAAAGTAGGGGAAGGGTGCTCAAATTTTCTCATCATTTCTTCAAGTAAAATGAGCCCTACTTTAGCGAGATGCAAGTGATCGATCCGGTGGCTCTGCATACCCCAGCCTACAAGCGTGTGTCCCAGTGGAACCACAGCTGAGCTGGGGAAAACTTGGCTAGATAAGCCTTTACAAAGGGTAGAAGTGACAACTTGTCCAAGGGGGTGTTGCCCTTTGGAGCCAGGTAGGCTGTCCACAGAGGTTTTTAAAAGGATGAGAGATAGCTGAACAGTGGCAGGGCTCTCCCCCATCCCCTGCAGGATGCTAACTGGCCACCTTCCTTCTGCCTCTCTCCCCCCTTGCAGCCCTTCATGGGAGACAATTACTGTGATGCCATCAACAACCGAGCCTTCTGCAACTACGACGGTGGTGACTGCTGTGCCTCCACGGTGAAGACCAAGAAGGTAGGCCGCTCCCCGGCAGCGCCGCCTGCAGGCCTCCGCCGCTCCCTAGCCAGGAGCCCCTTGCACAACCCATTGCCCTGGCTGTGTCAGCGTGTGCCCACAAGCTGGGATGTTTTCTCTTTTTTGATTCTTTGAGGCAGTAGTTGAGCTCGTATCATTGACTGATCTTTGCAGGTACGGTTCCTTACCCTCAAAGCCTGGGGCCAGGTATGGAAGCAGACAAATGTAACCATAATCCCTTCTTTTAGAAGGGGAGGATAGAGCACTGCGAGGGCCCAGGCCAGGGGTTGGAGAAAGGCTCTACTGAGGGATCAGCATCGACACTGAAACTTACGGGAGAAGGAGAAGGAGCAGGGAGGTGGCCAGGAAAAGAGTTTCTGGGGCAAGAGACGTGCTTGTAAAATCCTAGAGAGAACTTGCACCTTTGGGGGTGTATGGCCAAAATCTAGGGCTGGAGAGAAGATGGGACATTGATACCAAGGTAAGTCCTGGCCTTTAGTTATTTTATAATCTCTTTGTAAAATTAGGCGGCGTGGTCTCGGTTGTGACTTTCTCCCTTCGCATATGAGGGTGCAGCAGGAGTGATTCCGTTGTTTCGAGTGAAATGGCAACGTTTGACTAGGATGCATGGCCACCAGTCAGGGGAGAGTGGCCACCCCCACTTTCTTCCTGCTGAGAGCTGGGACCCCAGCCGAGAGAGCGGGGGCAGAGGTGGTCAGACTGGGCAACCTCAGCTGAGGATGCTCTGGTGACCAATGCGTTATTGGGGAACTGTTCTGGTTTTGTACTCATCTACAGTCGGAGCCAAAAAATCGTTTGAGCTGTTCTCTCTCTCTTTAAAGAAGGGGGAACATGTTCCCGAGACCGGTCATCGTCAGTCTTGGTGGAAGGGCTGCCAGTGATTATCTGGTCCAAACTTCTCATTTCCTAATGGTGGCAGTGAGGCCCCTACAGGAGAAACGATTTGTCCACGGTGGCAGCGTGAGTGCTAGAAACAGAGCAAGGTTTCTGGCTTGCTATCCAAGTACCTTTACATAGCACCATCCTTCAAAGAATTAGTTCCTTTAAGAAAGATGTTCTGACTTTAGAATGCAGGGATGGACAGGGCATCACCCAAGGAACACACTCAAACTGCATCTTTGGGGTGATGACCAGGGCTGCTGGGGCTCTCGGGGGTCAGCCGGTCTGGTGTGGGCCATGCTTCAGTATGCCCGCCCCTCCCTTTGTTTCAACACTGAAGGTCAATGCTTTCTGCTCAAATACAACAGAATGAAATTCATTTCCTATTAATGAATTTTATTTTTCTCCCAGTTATGAACCCACACATACTCTACGTTTTTGAAAATCCAGAAAGCAGAAGAGAACAGCAGGATCATTTGTCTTACATCCCAGAAATAGCCATTGCTTTCCTTCTGCTGTATCTTACCATGTGTTTAAGTATGTTTTAAGGGTATTTATTTGTGCCTGCGTATATCTCGCTGCATTTCCAGTGTGGGATCCTGTTTTGTTCTGTTTTTACTTAGCACAGGAAATCTTAAACATAAGAATGACCTGACATTATTATCAACTTTCCGGTGATAGTTTTTGCTCTATTATTACTTATTAGCGAGTTGTGATGTATCATAATTTATGGAACCATTCACCTCAGGCAGTTCTTTCTAACTCTTGGGTTACTTCAGTTTCTCACAATGATAAATAATGAGGCTTGTGAATATCTTTGCAGGTAAATAGTTCTCAGCTCTGTTCCTTTACAATTGCCTTTTAGAACTAAAATGACTAGGATAAAAGGTGTGAGCATTTATAAGGCTCTTGACGCCTGGTACCAAATGAATACAGCGTACAATAGTGTCGATTTCACTTGTTGGCGTCCACCGTTTTCGAAAGTGAATGGACAATGAAGTGTGTGTTTTAAATAGAAGTTTGGGTAGAATTATGACGCAGTACTCATGTGACACCATCAGTTGGGGCAAGAGCAGCTCCGATTAAAAGAATTTTCCTACCAACTATAACTTATATACAAAAACATAAAAAAAAACCAACCCTAATTTATTTTTATTGGGAGACTTCCTTAAATGGATTGCTGTTTCTACAGAGCGCGTGGTAGGACCCTGAAGTCATGAGACTGAGCTTCAGGTGCAGATTCCAAATTATTACAGTCACTTGAAAAAACATATATGTACACCAAATGGCCATTTTGACTCTCCGTCCGTATTGGGTTCAGTTGCAACAATTTCAGACATCAGGCCCCTGAGGGGCTGCCTCTTTGGTAAGGGACCCAGAGTCAGTTCTTTGCTAGTTCTGAATATGCTTCCTAGCCTTTTTTTCTTTTTTTCCTTTCTTTCCTTTTCTACTCACACTGTGTATGTAATTTTGGCTTTGGGGTTAGAAGACTCCCCCTCTTCACTTTAAATTGGTGATCCTTCTTGTCGGCCGAGGCTGCAGAATGCAGACAGCCAAGCTTCCTTCATGCAGTGAGACACATGTTCCTTGAGTGTGAGGGTCAGCACTGTACCTAGGTGTGTGCCCTGGGCAGAATCCGGATGGGCTGGCACCTGCCCTTGCGAAGTTCACGGCCCGTTGGGGGAGCCAGGCGTTAGGCAGTGAGGTACCCAACCATGCATTGTAGCCAGTGCCTTTGTCAAAGGGCAGTAAAGGAAAGGTGCGGGAACTTAAGAAGACCAGTGTGAAGGTCAGGGAAGGCTTCCCCGAGGAAGCGACGTTTACACTGAGACCTGAAGAGTGAGTAGCTTTCCTGGAGAAGGCGAGTGGTGGCTGAAGACAGGATGGGGAGGCTGTGAGCAGTAGGGAAAGTGAGGAGGACAGGGCCTCCCGGCTTCTCTTCTGGTGCATATGGCTTCGCCATAGTTGTTCGTTATTCACAGTGTTTGGGGCTTTCTTCGGATTTGAGATTCCGGGGAGTCTGACTTCTGGAGGAGAAAGGGATCTCAAATTAAACTCGTACTTCCTACCATTTAACTTCCCCAGCTTCTCGAATGCTTTAGCACACTGTCTTGTACACGGCCAGCTCCACTTCCTGCAGTAGACCCCTGTATGGGGACGGCAGGCGGAGAAGCAGGGAATGAAAGCGACGCCCCTAAGTGAGCTGCCGCAGCTCTCAGACATCCTGCCCTACGCGTGTCCTCCTTGAACCCCCGTGGCCACTCCGACAGGTCACGGTCAGCCCCGTCGCCCAGGTGCAGCAGTCTGGGCTCAGAGCACTTGCAGGTCGTGCTTGAGTTCACTTGGCCACAAGGGCCGAGGCTCGAACTTGAACCCACCGCTGCCTGGCGCGCAAGCCCAGCTCCTTCTTGTGTGTGGGCCGAGTCCTCAGTGTGCCTGGGCCTAACCCTCCCAGTTCTGGTTGGAGACAATTCGCCGCGAACCCCGACTGCCAGGGAACCTTGGATGGGGGACCCCTCCCCTTGGCAAAGGTGAAAGCGGCTTTTCCCAGCAGCGAAGACAGGGTGGGGAGCGCTTGAGGCTCCCAGCCTTGCCAACCGTCCCTGACGGCCCAGACAGCAGTTTCCTCTGAGTGGAAAAAAGTCCTGCTTTTTGTCTCCAGCTTCCCCAGCAGGAAGCCTCTTCCCGGCAGGAGAGGGGCCAGAGGCTGGCTTCCGTCCTCCTGTTCCGGACCGCCGGTCCTGGTCAGCTCCGACCTGAACTCTGGGCCCCGGGCCCCCAGCACACGGCCTGGCCCTCAGGAGCCCACTGAGGGGGCAGGTTTGCTGCATGCACCTTCCGCAGCGACAGTCATGAGTGGAGCAGACGCTACGTGCCTGGCCATGGCCGGGGGTCTCCGTGCCTATTGTCTCACTCTGAGACCCCAGAACAACTCGACAAGGTAAACTCGGGGAGGCTCAGAGAGGTGAACTCACTTGTGCACGGTGGTGGAGCTGAGTGTAGGACAGCATTTCCTGGCTCCGAACGACGATCACTCCTATTTACAGAGGGCTCGCGATGTGCCAAGCGTGGTGGTAACTGCTTTCGCACGTGTCATCTCTCTTCATCACACAGTCACCCTGTTGTAGGTGCTGTGTTGTTATCCTCATTTTGTGGACAAGGCTGCTGAGGCGGAGAAGGGCTGAGGTCCCATGGCCAGCAAGTGGTAGAGCTGAGAGGGAAACCTCATGAGTCTAAGGCACGAGGCAGTTGCCTCTATGCCCTACTGTGAGCGTGTAGTTGTATGGAGCTTGCCTCTTGCCCAGGCATCTTGCCCTTCCCCTGGCGGGTGGGCTTCTTCCTTCTGCCTGGACGGGAGGCCCGGGTATGAACGCAAGGCCAAGGGGTAAGCATACAGCATCTTCTCCCAGATGTCCTTCTAGCCAACTCTCTAACTTAACCTCTTCCCAGTCTCCGGGGCTCGGGCCTCCTGGTCACTTGGCCCAGAATGATGTCTGTCTACTCCCTTCATCCTTCCTCCCCTTGTTTGTCCAGACACCAGCTGTTCCCCGCATCTGCCTTATGGGGTGACCTGGGCCTGGCTGGCAGACAGGAGCAAGACAGTGCAGGAAACTCCGTCTGACAGGAGTGACCGTTTTCCCATCCAGACACCTGTCTGCAGTGCGAGGCAGACAGGAAGGGGCAGGACGCAGCTTCTCAGCATGTCAGTTTATTATTTTCCTGTTGGAGCCTTGAGGAGTCTCGAATACAGAGCAGATTTCCAGAATGGTTGCTTCAAACATTTAGCCTCATAACAACAACGAAAAAATTCACTTATAATTGGAATCATCCTAAGGAAGCATGTGTTGGAGGATTAAGGGAAGAAGGGGAAACGGCCTTAACTTATTCAACATAGCAAGGTTTTGTAAGGCGTGGTGGCCTGGAACACTACTTTTGGTCGTGTTTTAGACAGCTGCTAAGAGAGCAATTCTGGAAGATGTCTGCGAAGCTGGGGTGTAGTCCCAGTTCTGTGACTTAGTTCTGTGACCCTGGGCAGGCCCAGGCTCACCTTTGGTTTTTATCTCTTGACATTTGGATGGTATTCATGTCTAAGGATTCTTCGTGTGGCTTCCTGAGGGAATTGGCCATTGGTGAAAACCTGAAGGCTATTTGGGGCAGAGACCAGTAAAGATTAGGAAGAAATTAATCCCAGAAATGTCTCAGCACAAGACGGCATGCCTAACTGATAACAAGTGTAGGGTTGTAATATTTATTTGCTAAATCTAAGTGAAAATGTGGTTTCGTAGGAAAGGACATTATACCCAAACATAGCCCATTGGTCTAAGGAGTCTGGCCATTCTAACAATCATTAGATGGAGGGCAGCCTTCTGTGCTGCTGGGCGGTCCATGCTAAAGGGTTGGGTATTGGGCTGCAGAGTTGCTAATGTCCATCAGTAGTTCTTAAATTTCAACTTAGCAACCAGAATGGTCCTCCTAAGACAAGTCTTGTGGTATCACACTTCTATGCAAAGCCCTTCAAGTGTCTCCCCGTTTACTCAGACTAAAAACCAGGCCTCCCAGTGGTCTATAAGGCCAGATGTGTTCTGCCCACCCCCAGGACTTCTCTGACCTTACCCCCTCACTTATCTCCAGCCAGGTGTCCTCCTACCTTACAGACTTTGTCACTGGCTCCTCCCTTAGCTGAGAACATTCTCCATTCATCCACATGATTCATTCCCTCACCTGCTCCAAGTCTTCGCCCAAGGGTCAGGTTCTCAATGAGCTCCATCCTGACCACCTACCTCACATTACCCCTGGCACTCATGCACCCGTTTGCTTTAGATTCCACTTTTCTTTCTTTCTTTTATAACCCTGATCACCTTGGCACATACTATAAAATGTATTTATTATCTCATAATCCCTACCCCCTTGCTGATCAAATGAAAATTTCGTGAGGTCAAGAATGTGCATCTGTTTACTCAGTAAGGTATCCCTAGTTCCGAAGTACCCCACTGTTAAGCACCCCACTGTTAACCCCACTTGCTCTGTGACAGACACTGTTCTAGGCCAACGAGCAAGATGGACCTGGTCCCAGCCATGCTGAGTTCATGTCTTGAGAACTAGTGGCCACATATTTAGAGTATATTAAGGGCTGCCAGAGATAGGGCCAGTGAGGAGAGTCAGCAAAGCTTCCTAGAGAAGGAAACACCCAAGGTGAGACAAAAAAGGCATAGTAGGTCTTAGCTAGGTAAAAGGATTTGGGGGACCAGGGATTAGGATTCGAGAGAAAAGCGTGTTTCTGGCAGAGGGTACAGTCTGTGCAAAGGCCCCGACATAAGGAAGCATATTAAGGAAACCACAATTCCCTGAGTGGGGCTAGAGCACAGAATGAGAGGGGACGTAAGTAGTAAGAGGTAAGAAAATGAGTCTTGTGGGGTGCCTGGGTGGCTCAGTCGTTTAAACGTCTGCCTTTGGCTCAGGTCATGATCCCAGGGTCCTGGGATTGAGCCCTACATTGGGCTCCCTGCTCGGTGGGGAGTCTGCTTCTCCCTCTGCCCCTCTCCCTGCTTGTATTCCCTCTCTCCCTCTCTGTCAAATAAATAAAATCTTAAAAAAAAAAAAAAGAAAGAAAAAGAGCCTTGAGCAGGTTTTTAAACCAAGCCAGGGAATCTGAACCTTATCCACAGAGTGTGGGAGTGTTCAATGATTCTAAGCACTGAACTAGTCTAGAGGATCCTAGAAGGCTTCCTGGAAGAGGGGCTAGACATGTTTACCTTGGAAGATTAGTAAAAACGACAGGAAGATGACTAAACAGACTATACTAATTCTTTCTTGTCCCAAAAATCACTGGCTTATAGAGTGTTATGATTTTCCCTATTTGAGATGTACCTTTGACTTTTTCATGTGGCTGAATTAGACACTCATTTTAGTCTGACGCTTCAAAGGGATCAGACCCTCCTATGCCCAAAGTTATCTTCCTCATAACCACTGTCAACATCATCATGACCACCATCAACACCAACATCACCGATACCACTGTCGCCATTGCCATCACCACCACCATTTACTGAGCATAAATTATATGCCATGTACCATGCTAACTGCTATATTTGAATTTTATACTTTATCTGAAATACTTCCAATGGGCAGGACTATTATTACCTCTATTTTCCAAACAGAGAAACTGAAGCCCCCCCCAAAGGAAAGTAACTTGCCTTTCATACACTGTAATATACACTAAGTCACTAACAGGGCAAGGAATCAAACCCAAATCTCATTCCTTTTTTCCACCTTACCCTCCCCTTATCCACATGATCACTGGATCCACATTTACACAAGCTTCTGTATTCACGGACTCCTCCATGCCCTGGGCCAGGCAGGTGTCTACCCCACCTCCAAGGAGCTCACAGGGAGTCCTTGTACTTGACATCTCACCTTGCTCTACTTGATCTCATTAAATCTGTCCATTAACACGATGAAGTCCCTGGGACTCAGAGTGGTGAAATGACTTGCCCAAGCTCCCACAGTGGGCGGGTGGACAGTCAAGGCTTTCTGACGTTCGGCATAGGATACGTCTCACTCCCCACACTGCACACCCTCTGCTTCTGACCTCCCTGTTGAGTCTGAGTCAGAATCCTGCCCCTGCCTGCCTCCTAGCATCAGAGGACCTGCAGCCAGGGCCTTGTGGTGCCTTTGCCTGGGCTGCATTCCTGAGCCGCACGCACGCGTGCATACACACACACACACACACACACACACACACACACACACACATTATCTTGGGCAACTCAGCCAGAGGAGAAACCCCTGTGCTTGAGCACCATCTCCAGAACACGGGAAAAAAAGGAGAGACTCCTGGCCTTTAGTCATTGACCTGGGCTTACTGACAGAATTCTAGAGTAGGTGGCCAAGCCGTTTATGGGACAGTCTAGCCACATGGTGCTGGGAATCCCAAAGGTAAACTGACCACCACAGCGTTTGTGCTGTGGGTGGTAGGTTTTCTTGGGAGGCCGTCTGGGAGAGACAGTGGGAAGCTGCTTGGGGAATCGGGGAATCTGGGAATTGGGCTCAGAGCTGACTTTACCAGGATGTGACCCTATTTTCCATGCCTCCGTTTCTTCCTCGGTGAAAAGGGGACCCTGACTCCTGGGGGGTCAGTACCAGGGAGTGCTTCCAAGCCAGATGCAGATCGCAGGCCACCTGCCGGCCAAGTGACTCCCCTCTGTGCCTCTTAGTTTCCTCTAAGATGGAAAATGGGGCTAGCAAGAAGAGCTACCTTATTAGGGCTGCTGGGAAGAGGGGGTGAGATACTGCACACGGGGTAAACTCAGCCAGGCACATCATAAAGGGATAAAAGCCTGCTGGCTGTAAAAAAGACAAAGCAGCAGTCAGCCTGGCCAGGTTGTGAAGGAGGAGCCCTCTTACTCTCACTGGCTGAAAAGCTCTCAGTGTTTGGAGTGGACTTTAGAATCCTACGTCATCTGGTTACTGATGGTAATGAGGCCTGGGGCAAGTCTGTTTGTTCTAAACATTCTGAAACCTCTATTTTCTCATCTGCAAGATGGGTCACTAAAAACGGTAGCCTCGTGGGGTAGTGCAGAGTGGACTAGCCAGCAGGTAGGAATTGCCTGGCATATGGAAGGCCCTCAGGAGGTGCTAGTGTGTGTGTGTGTGTGTGTGTGTGTGTGTGTGTGTGTGTGTAAGTGGTGGTCACTGCTATGCATGTGCCTCTTCCAGGTCAGACTAAGGAACACCTGGGAAGTGGCTAGAGCTGCTAGTCTCTACCCTTCTGCTCCCACTTGTAGGCCCTTGATCAGGGAGGAAGCTTGTGACAAGAGGAGACCCTGGGTCAGGCTCTGAACAGGCAGTTCGCTAAGACTCGAGAGACAGGCAGGCAGGCAAGTGGGCAAAACGAGATGCCGCCCATCTCCGCTGCACTCGGACCTCCGGGAGCTGTCTGGAGACGCTATTTCCTTGACTCCTCTCCGGAATCCAGGGAGGTCTTTCTGAAGACCCTTGCCTTACAGATGGGGAAATGACATCCCCAGGGTGCCAAGGACTTGGCAAAAGTCAAGCAGTGCCTGTGTGGAGCCCACACCTGAACCCAGGCTTGTCTGCATCCTCGACTCCTAGCAAGGGCTCAGTAGAGGCAGCAGAATGTACAAGCATGCAGGGAGGGCAGGGAGGCTGCAGACCTGCCTCCGGAGACCAGACCTTCCAGGCTTTGTTATATTCCGATGGGGATTCCTTCCCTCAGTTTCCAGACATGTTTCTTTGGGAAAATGTTGAAACTGCGTGGGTTAACCGAGGGAGGGAAGAGAATGGTCATACATACCACGCCACTTAGCCAGGGTGGCCAGACTGGCCAGAGACGCTAACTGGTGGTGGGGCCCTCCCAGCTGATGACTTTGGAGAAGCTGAAGGAACTGAGGATGGCAAGGGGAATGTGCAAGACAGGGTTTGTGAGAGAAAGTCTGAAGTCCTGTATCCTTTCTGGCCAGAGCTTTTGTCTTCTGCTTTTTTTTTTCCTCAGGCTGAGAAGGATTTTCGGACAGATGGGAAGGTAGAGACCATTGCAGTTAAATCTTAATGTACAGGTAGGGAAACTGAAGCCCAGAGAAAGGAAGTAACCTGTACATAGTCACTTAGCAAGTGAGGGCAAGAGCTGAGGCTCCCTACCTTGGATGCTGGCTGTGTATTCATGCATTCAGTTGTTCCTCCATTCATGGCTCTACTGAGTGCCTGCTACATGATATATAAAGTCCTAGGTCAACAACAGATAGGCTCCCTGCCCAGACTGAGCTGCATACAAGTACAGAGCATTTTAGGACAAGAGCGGCTTACGTGGGGTGCTGTGCTATGGAGCACAGGTGACGGCGCCATTTTTGGTCAGACCAATGAGGGAGGAGGTGACACCTGAGATGAGACCCAAAGAGTGGAAGAAAAGCTGGCCTGGTAAGAGCAGTGAGGGTGGAGGAATGGTAATGGCTGGAGACTTCCTCAGATGGTGGTTCTTTGTGTAGGCTGTTCAACAGTGTTTTGCCAGCCGACAGAGGAAAGGCCAGACTCACAGAAGACTGTTCATTAGAAGAAAGCAACATGAGTGATCCACACAACCTCCTGAATGTGTGTTGTATCATAGAAAGCCTTATCAGTTCGGTAGTTCTAGTTAGTCTACAAAAATAATGTAATTATGTTTACTTTTGTAAGGTATACAACAGTGATCTCCTACTTTGGGGTCAGTTTTTCAATCAAGCTTTGATTATGGACAAAAAAAAAATAGGAAAACACTTGGAGTATTTGAGGAACCAAGAAGTAAATAAGCCACAGAGAGTGAGGAGGAGAAGGGGACCAGGAGAGGTCTGAGAAGTAGGCCTTGATTTCATGGTAAGGACTTTGGGTCTTATTCTAAGAGGTCTGTTCAGTTTTTGCCTATGTGAGGTATAGCAGAAAGCAGGAGTGCTAAATCAGACGTGAAACCATCCCTAAGGGATCATAGAGACAGAGAGAATTGTGCACAGGACGTTAGAGGTAACTGGATCATTCTAATGCTCGAATGTGGGCAAGGGCAGGAGAAGGGAACAGATAAAGGGATGGGTTGAGTTGAGGACAAAGAAGCTGCTGAAGTCAAGGAGGTGGGAGGGAGGGACAACAGGCAGCAAAGGTGTCACAGATGGCGAAATGTGAGCTGGTGGGCAATTTGATTCAGCACATAAGTCATCTCCTGGGGCTTATGGATGTTCTCGTTTGATCTTCACAACCATACGAAATACCGTGTTTTTAAAAATCACCCTTTTAAAGATGTAGACACAAAGGATCAGGACACTGAAGCAGTGAAGGGATTGTCCCAAAATTGTTCGGTGCCTACGAGTCAAGCAAGGATGCCCATCCAAGCCTCCTGGCTCCCATGATGGTACTCTCCCCACTTGACCTCAGTTACTAGATTTAGACTTGGCTCTGCCATCAGTGTCCCCACTTGGACCGGAGGATTTCCTTCTCTGTCTCTTCAATTCTAACATTCTGTGCTTCTCTTAGAGATACCAAGGTTGTGGAAGAATAGTCTAGATTGCAAGGCACAGCCTCCACAAAGGCATGATGACTGGGAAGTAAATGTCCTGAACAGGGGACAGCAAGTGGTCGTAAGCAGGACAGGCATGGCCCAGGAGGAGACTCTGAGAATGCTTCCCGTTCTTGTGAATGCTGAATGAATTTAAAATGAAAGGATAACAGAGTTGTGCTAGTCATGCATGTAATGAAAGCGTCAGTAAGAGATGGAGAAATGAACATTCGATTCATTCGATGAACAAGACTGATGTGGTTCCTGCCTCACTGAGGGAGACATGAGGAGATAGCTGTCGTTCGGTTGATCTAAGTGTGGCTCATATGCCGAGAACTGGGAGCTACATGGTTTTCGTCTGTTCCCTTATCCTTCGTCACGACCTCAGGAAGTGTATGCTTTCATTATTCCCATTTAACGAATGAATTAACTGAGGCTCGGAGAAGTCCTCACATGCTCAAGGTCACAGAAGTAGGTGAGAGAGCTGGGGCTTCTACTTCAATCTTCCCTTTTAAATCATTGCAAAATTGCAGGACAGAGAGAGGTGGAAAGGGAGGGAGTGAAGGAAGGACAGAAAGGAGGGAAGGCAAGGCAGGCAGGCCAAGAAGCAGAGAGAAGAGTTCGATACAGAGAACGAGTCCACGAGCTAGGAGGTCAAAGATGTTCTCTGGGACGGTGCGAGCACTTGGAGACCCTGCCTAGGCAGGAGGCGAATGAGGTCATTAAATCCATCTGCGCAGATGGGGGACCCTCTGGGAAAAGTTATATGCAAATATCATGATGCAATGAGGTGAAATCTGAAATCCGCTTGCGTTAGCTCAGGCTGGGGCTCAAGCAGGGACTGCAGTGTGCTCTTTGGAAAGATCATCTGCTGCGTGGAGAAGACACTCGCTCTTTCTCAGCCTCTAGAAAGGAAAGCCAGCTCAAGGTCACAGAACATGTGAAGGGATGGACGGGGACCAAAAGTCAGGCTTCTCCCCCACTGTTTTGTTTTTTGTTTTTTTTTCTTTGAGAGAGAGGAGAGAGCGTGTGCACTTGAGGGGGGAGGGGCAGAGGGAGAAGCTCAAACAGACTCCACGCCCAGCACAGAGCCCTACATGGGTCTAGATTCCAAGACCCCAAGATCATGACCTTAGCGGGAATCAAGAGTCAGATGCTCAACTGACTGAGCCACCCAAGCGCCCTTCCCCACTTAAAAAAGGTGGTTTTTTTTTTTAATTTTTCCCCAGCTTTCATAATATATGTGGATAACAAATTACGTTGTACACCTCTCACCCTTTCTTACTCAAAATCTGCTCCTAAGAGCCTTCCAACCAAACCTTATGCAAAATCTCTCTGTGAAATGTCCCCCACCAAGAGCTCAGACTCCTGGAAAGTGGTCTGAGCTTGCTGGGACAGGCTCTTGTGGTTTTCATCCTTGCCTCCCCAAATTAAAATTCCCAGCACATGTCTTTTTTTTTTTTTTTTTTGACAGAGAGAGATCACAAGTAGGCAGAGGCAGGCAGAGAGAGAGGAGGAAGCAGGCTCCCTGCTGAGCAGAGAGCCCAATGAGGGGCTTGATCCCAGGAGCCTGAGATCATGACCTGAGCCAAAGCGTATGTCTTTCTTAAAAGACACTTTCATATACTTCCTTTCCCTTGACCACCACGGTGGCCCTGTAAGTGAGGTATTCCATTGTGCCAGTCTCATCAACCAGCTCTGGCACAGTACCTTATCTCACCCATGAGTTCCTTCAGCCCTTACAGTTAGTTCCCAGGGTTAGGTGGGGCTGACAGATACCAGTTCTGCAGTGGGAACCTGAGGCTCAGGAGTAGCTTGCCTATTTTAAATACCACGTCAGCTGTTACTTTGGGCAAATGCCTGCCCCTTTCAGAGAGTCTCAGTTTCCGGTCTGTAAAAGGGTAATTGTCTTAGTACCTATCTTACAGAGTTGCCTGACCCATCATAAATGCCGTCAAAAATAAAAGTTGCTATTCTAATGACTTTGATAAAAGTTATGACAGGTCTAGCAAGAAGCAGAGGCAGGACTTGAACTTCAATCATCTGGCCACCCCCCGGTCTGGTTATTGTCCTTCTGCCCTGCACTGCTTCTCTGAAAATTACTATATCAGACCCAACCACCTGGCTCACCTCCTTTTTCTCTCTCTCTGCAGGTCACCCCCTTCCCTATGTCCTGTGACCTACAAGGTGACTGTGCTTGTCGGGACCCCCAGGCCCAAGAACACAGCCGGAAAGACCTCCGGGGATACAGCCATGGCTAAGGAAGGACAAGGAGTTGACAAAGAATTCCCAGCGCCAGGACCCGCATCCCTTTGGTATTGATTTCACAGTCAGCTGCTCAACGGAATGGCCTCCCCACACCAGGGATCCTTAGCACCCAACCGGTCTGCCTTTAATTTCACCCAGGAGGGACTCATAGTAGGGGCGCATGAACCAAGTCTCGCCATGTTGGATGATGGAATGGAATCCCATTGGAAAGTCTTAGAGGGATTGCATATACAAGTGTGCAGTCCCAGAGCCTAAAATTCTCATCATTTGTCACACAACCACAGCAAGAAACATGTTCTGTGTTTAGGAATGTGCACATATGTGGTTAGTACACATGCATGCATATGCACCCAAACAAACAAACATCTGCATGAGGGCAGTTTGGGAGACTAAGCAGAGAGACACTGGAACATACTCAGTCTCTCCTTTCCCAAGCTCCTACCCAATACTGTCCTTGGGAGAAAGAGAGTTGCAGAAACTGCCAAGGCCAAGTGTTGAGATGTCAAGATAGCTTGCACTCTGAGGCTTGGAACATGTAGGGCCTGCACAATCGTGCAGTCCTTTGGGATTAGAAGCGAAACGGTCTCTGATCACCTACCTTCTAGGGAAGTAGAACCCAGGACGAGGTAAAGAATCCAAGGTAGGCAAAGCCCCCAAATTCTTCTGCTGCCATGGGGGATTTTTACCCCAACTCCAGGGTTTGAGGCCAAGCTGGAAATGGCATAGGGTTGCAGTGTCAAGGTATTGTAACAGCCCCCTGCTTGAGGCCATAATACCCCTCCAGAACCCACCCAATCCCCCATTCTTGCCTTGGGACCACATTCGCTGCTACTTTTCCTGCTGCTCTATCCTATACATTGAGTACCCCCAAGATGGTAGGACTAGGTTAGGAAAAACCCCACACAACCAAACAGTCTGCCTTAAAAGTGACCCACATTTTTCCACAGCTCCTCACTTCTTAGCCCTTCTGCAAGAGAAAAATCCTCATTGGCCCACATGGTGAGAGGTTAAATCCCCCATGGGTGGGCTTCTCATCCTGGAAGGGACTGGAGATGCTGAAACCCTCACTGAGAATCCAGAATGTCTGAGCCAGTGTTAGATTTTATAATCAGGTGGACCAGTGTTAAATGTCTGTGATGTTGGGGCCATCCAGAGACTGCAGGATAGTGGGGACTCTTGAGTTATTATCCTTATCCAAGCTTCCCTGGCCCTCTGGGTTAGATCAGGCTTTGGTGCTGAGGACCTCACGGTGGCCCTGAGCAGTCATAATTCTAGAACAGAGAATCATCTTGGATATGATCCATCTAAACTGTGTTCTCAAGGGGCATCAGAGGGAAGCCCAGGAGTTCACAGACTCAGTCCCCACCAACCCAACATGGTGGTCATGTTTTCCACATCGTCTTCCAACTACCGGGACATCCATCCAGACCTGTGGTTGGTGAATCCTTCCCTCTTTCCCATGTTTAGCCTCTAAAAGTCAAGAGGAAGGTAGTCCAATGCATGTGGAAGCCCCTACCTCATTGGGTTCCTCTTTGCCTGTTTTCCACCAGTTACTTGTCCACTCCTTTTGATCTAACATGGGAAGAAATTAATACAGAATGAGGGAGATAGAATGGTCGAGCTGGACATAATCTCTGAGGCCTGGAACTGAGACAGTGAGGCAATGGGAGGGTATCACATAAAGACTGCTATAAATCAAGTCATCTCAAATCTAGTGAAAACAACCAACAAAAACTAAGCCTAGTGTAGGACTGGGAAGCCCCAGGTGTACGTGCTGACCCTCCTCATTCCTGCACCCGAGGCAGGTGCTGTTCGTCAGTCATAGTCCTTTTTCCTACGGGGACCAAAAATAACTTCAGGAACCTTCTTACATTACTCCCAACAGCTGCTGACCTGCTGACCGAGAACACTTGAGAAGCCAACGTACCAAGGTGCTTTTCGCACAGGTGCCCACAAATTAGGACGCAGGCCTTAGATCTGCGTAGCTAGTACCATATTCCAAACCCTGAGATGGGTTCCAGAATGGAGAAGCTGCCACCAGGGTTAAGGACAGGCTCAAATCCTTTATGTTTCTTTCTCATACACACTCATCTCTCATTTATATCCGGAGCATTTTCTGTAGTTACCAGGACCAATCCTTAGCAAAATAATCATAAAAATGGAAGAACTGATCCCATTTTGTACTCCTTCCAGTACCTTAGAACTCTTGCCAACTAGTAACACCCTAGCTCTCTTGCCCTAGCTGAGTTACCAACGTGTGTGGTTAGCTGACAAGACACGAACTAGGAAAGTTAGCCATATGGGCCCTCCCAGTTGCTCGGTCACACGCATAAGTAGTGCAAAAAGCCTCGGAGACCCAAAGATGCCATCACGGATAATAGGGTTGCAGGAACCACAGGAAAACCTCACCAGCCTCCCTTCAGTTGACCCTCATCCTCTCTCTTCCTTCACCCTCACCCAGTCTGTGCCCATACTCTCCAGCTGAGCAAAGCTTCCTAGAGGCTGACTTCCATCTTCAGACTCACAGATTGAGTCAAGTAAGGAGCCCCCCAGTCTCCTCCTGAACGTCATTCAAACCGGTTACTCATAAATGCGTATTTGCCAAGGATATGAGGCAAGACAGGCTCCTTGACGGATGGCTAGCCTCATGCCCACATGGAAGGCCCTTCTCAAAACGGAGTGAAAGACACTCCGTTCTATTCGTGCAAGGCACTGATTTCTGGCTTCCTTTTCGTTCTTAGAGTAAACTCAGTTGTCTTATCCCTTCAGTAATCTCCTGTTTAGGATCATGGAGTACTCACAAGGAGGCAGGTGTGAAGCACTATTGTCTATCAGCAGCTCAGGGGCCCTAAAGCAGATGGGGGTTCTGAGTCTGAAGAAGTATTAGCCTGTTGGCAGCAAGAAAGAAAAGATGAGGAAGACGGTTCTCCAAACCCTGTCTTGGGGAGCCTTTCCAAGCCACAGCCCTAACTGCATGCCCAGAGGACTTGTATTACCCCCATATTCTGTGCCAACCACCTCTTAAGGGAAGGCAGTCCCTGGGAAGTCCATTTCAGTGGCTGAATTAGGGTGTTAAGAAAGGGAGCGATGGATAGTTGTAAATAGCAGGGCTTTGAAGACGGAGGGTATTGGGTGCTACTCCTGCCTTTAGCATGTTGAGTTACTGCCTAGACAATTCTCTTGGTCTTTTTCCCACCTTGGCCCATGCTTAAATGCTATTTGTTGAAAATAATTCTTTGAGACAGATTTCAGCTACCTCCCTTCCAGGTTCAATATAACTTGGTTGTAACTGTCAATTTGTGATGGGTCTTACCTGTGTTTTAAAAAGAAAAAGAAAGAAAGAAAAAGACAGGAAGGAGGAAAGGAAGAAAGGAAACCATAAATCCAAGTTAACTGTTTTGGGGTTTTTGTGTTTTGTGTGTGTGGTTTTTTGTTGTTTTGTTTTTTGTTTTTTGTTTTGTTTTGTTTTCTGGAACTACTTCCAGTGGGAACATAAAAAGGAGAAATTAATGCTAACCAAGCTGTAGATAGAGATTAATAGAAGACAAAGAGATGAAAAGGAAATAAAAATGCATGATTAAAAATAAGAATTTTAAAAAAACCCTATTTTTGTGCTTCCTAAAGGGAACTCTTTATTCTACAGGCTGAGTAGGTAGACACAAGCATAAAAATTTCCCTAGCAGGAGACATAAAGCGGGATTTTATAATGCCGGTATTTTCTGTACATTGTGGTAGGGTCCAGGAAATAAGGCATCCTCTCCCTTGATACGTAGTTGTTGTTGTTGGGGGAGCATTTTGTCTATATGTTTGGTGGCAATCGGTGGTAGTAGGGAGTGGGGAGGGCTTGAAATCAGTTTTACCTGATATTAAGGGGACATAGTGTGTTGTGCTTTTCACATTATAAAATGTTCTTTTTTGCCAGTAGAGCACTGGGCTTTCTAAAGACTGCACTTAGAATCACACTGCACGGTCCACTTTCCTAAAAAGCTGCTACATGACCAGACAGGTAATTCCCCTGATTTTTGAGAAACGACACAAAAACAAACCAAGCGAAACAGCAACCATAAAAACTGAATAGCAAAGGAATAAAAGCCTGTTCTTTTAACTTATTCAAGTTTTGCCAAATTCCTACCAATTGTTTGATCCTTAAAAGAATTGTAAAGACAGCCAAGAGAGGAGTTATGTCTCTAGGGAAAGAACCTGGAATTCTTGACGCCAGGCTGCAGTTGGCTCGTGATCTTGAACAAGTCAACAAAGAGCGTCTCCATTTGCCTCAGTTTCTCCAGCTGCAAAATGGGGATGATATTACTTACCTACCTCACAGTGGGATGGCAGGGGATGGTGAGGCCCTGAAGTTCTAAAGGGGCTGTGGCAATCTGTGAGAGACACAAAGTCCATGGGTTACCTTACAAGAATGCACGGGCCCAGTGGCCATTTACGAAAGACAGGGAGTGCTCATCTGATATTTTGAGGAACGAAGCTGGAGTTCCTGGATTTTATAATCCACCTTAAGAGAGAGGCTTGTATTTGGGGATATTTCACTCATAGACAAATTGAATTTTCTCCCCCTATTCTGGCCTTTACCAGTTCTAGAATTTGATTCAAAGCCAATTACATCTTCCAGTGTAAAAGTCATATTACTGTGTGGTCTATTCAAGACTCATGGGCCATTTCCAACCTCACGGAAGAAGGGAGTCACTAAAATCCCTTCTTCTCAGACTGAAAATTCCACATCAAGTGTTCCATTAAAAGAAGATATGGCATTCTGAGTGCAAACAACTCGGGGCTTCTTAAACTAATACACCAGCAGTCAGTGAGGAGAATTTTGAACAATTCTTGAGTTGCTTTCTTGGGTCTCTATAATCAATAACCTGTCTGCAGATATCTATCTATATAAAGATATTATATATAAATATGAATTTACATATATATGCACATGTATATAGAGTTGTACATATATGTGTGTATATATATACTTAAATGTAATATTTACAAAATAAAACTGTGATCTCGTCTAGAGAAAATGTATTCATATTACAAACTGCTCTTCCATATTTATATATCATATTATGCCTTTTTATTATTGTTATAATTATTATGGGTATTTCTAATTATTACGATGTTGAAATCTGTTTGGCACCTTCTGGAAACAACCAAAAAATGACTCTTTATGGATGTGCTTAAAATCTGTTCTCATGAGAATTCTACTGGCCTCCTCCTATTAAAAAAAAAAAAGAAAAAAAAATCTAAACACCAAAACCAAAACACAATTCCAATCCTTTTTCTGTACCTCACGCGCATAAATTTGCTGCTCCTATTTTGGGTTTTATTTTTTTTCCTGTTTATGTGTTTTTATGGATCTAAGTTAAGTCTTTCAGCAATATATAAAATTGTAAATAGTAAACTTTATTTATTAAGAATGTCATCTTTTTTAATTTATATTTACACAATTGTTCATCTAATTTATTTTTTCTATACGGTTTTAAATACTCAGACATATTTTGCTGTTCGTGATATTTTTATCCTGTTCTCGTGGATTTGTTTTTCCATACTGTTTTCTCTGGTCTCAATTACAGGTTGGATCTCACACACAAAAAAAATGATGTCAAAGACAGAAATATTTTGCCACTGTTGATTACTATACCTTAAAATTCTATATTATGAAAATATATAATAGCTTGTATGCTTCAATAAGTAGCAGTGTGGTTTCTGTCTGTTGGGGAAATCTAAAGGACTCTCCTATGGACACACTCATACGGAAGGGAACCCCAGGGCCTCAAATGAGATCAGTGGTAGCATGAAGTTGAATTCGATATATACCCAATCTTCTACACAAATAACTCCTGAAAAACATCTACATTTTGCATATGCAGAAACTGAAAAACACTCTCACACATTAAAAAAAAAAAAAGTTCCGTTTTCTGGGAACTGAAACAAATATCACTACCAACTTTATCTAGCTTTTTGGATGCTGTCTTCAACAATGTACTTCCAACATATCGTTTTCATTTCTTTTCTTGACAATTGAACCCTTAGTCATCCAGTTCATCCAATGAACCTGCCACTAAGGCTGAAGTTTTGCTGTCTGCCTACTGGATCTCGTTTTTCATCTTATCACCACTTAGTAGCCATGTGATCTTCGGGAAGTTACTCAATTGCTTTAAGATTTAGTTTTCCCATCTGTAAAATAGAAAGAATAAAAGGACCCACCTCATGCTGTTATTGATGATAGAATTAAATGAGATAAATATGTAATGTTTTTAGAACGGCAGCAGACAGAGTACATTAACTCTTGTTATGATGATGATGAGACAGGGGTTGCTCATGACAGCTATTTGTAATACACAAATTTTTCTGAGATCTCCTTACTTTTTCAGAGAATAAAACCAAGATATACCAAAGCAGTCAGGCACTCAAGCGGGCCTGCCCATGGAGTAAAGAGCTCCCTGAACACTGAGCTCTTGGCTGGCCTACCACCACAACATGGGTCAAAATATGCATTGATATGCTGGTACCTCAAAATTTTGAATCTGCACAAAAGGGCAGTTTGGGACATCAAGGTAAATTATATGAAAGGATACAGGTAGAGAAGTCAAGAACCACCCATAGTAGGTTTTCTGCACTCTCTATGCACAGCCCACTGAGAGACAGGAGGGAAGGCACCAAAGAATAAAATCAAAGTCATTGCTAAATGCTGCCAGATAAATGGTTATTTCCAAAGAGAAATAATGATTAAAGAGAATGTTTTCCTCAGTTCTTTTCAATTCACTGTGAAGACTGAAACAAGATTTAAAGAATACTTTCATTTCATGAAAAGAGGCAAATATTTCCCAAAGAGAAGAGAGAAAAAGTCTTCATATGGCTTTTTGGACTCCTTGGTTTTGTCTGCAGAGACAAAGTCATGGGGCAAAGATTTCTCTTGGTAGATAGAAGATATAAGTTCTAGTGTCTTCTCCCCTCCTCCTCTAACCTTAACACACACACACACACACACACACACACACACAGAGTAATGGAGAAAGTGCACGGTTTTTAGTTGCTTCATCTGTCAAATGGGAAAATGACTCCCTTCTTACTTCAAAACAGACAAGGACATTCAGCATTCATGTCTGTTTATATTAATCCAATTAAGAAATGGGCAGAAGACATGAACAGACATTTCGGCTAAGAAGACATCCAAATGGCCAACAGACATATGAAAAAGTGCTCAACGTCACTCGGCATCAGGGAAATACAAATCAAAACCACAGTGAGATACCACCTCACACCAGTCAGAATGGCTAAAATCAACAAGTCAGGAAATGACAGATGATGGCGAGGATGCAGAGAAAGGGGAACCCTCCTACACTGTTGGTGGGAATGCAAGCTGGGGCAGTCACTCTGGAAAACAGTATGGAGGTTCCAAAAAGTTGAAAATAGAGCTACCCTACGACCCAGCAATTGCACTACTGGGTATTTATCCTAAAAATACAAAGGTAGTGATCTGAAGGGACACATGCACCCAAATTTTATAGCAGCAATGTCCACAATAGCCAAACTATGGAAAGAACCTGGATATCCATTGGCAGATGAATGGATAAAAAAGATATTTTGTATATATATATATGTATACACACACATACATATATATACACACACACATATACACACAGTGGAATACTATGCAGCGATAAAAAAGAAATCTTGCCATTTGCAATTACGTGGATGGAACTAGAGGGTATTATGCTAAGTGAAATAAGTCAATCAGAGAAATACAATTATCATATGATCTCACTGATACAAGGAATTTGAAAGACAAGATAGGGGGAAGGGAGGGAAAAAATGAAACAAGATGAAACCAGAGAGGGAGACAAACCATAAGAGACTCTTAATCTCAGGAAACAAACAGGGTTGCTGGAGG
>LNAC01000153.1:1393582-1475885 GCA_002007465.1 Ailurus styani
AAAAAAATTATTTTTAATATATATATATATATATATATATATATATATATATATATATATATATATATATATATATATATATATATAAACCAGACAGGGACATTCAGCATTTACATCTATTTATATTTCTCATCCAAGATCTAGAGCCTCACCAAGGAATTGGTTTTAAAGTTTAAAAAAAAAAAAAAGATAGGGTCGACATTTTATCATGCTATGCTGGCATTGGTAAATCTATCCAGTCCTTAACCTTTAGGGCAACAAATAAAACCCTAGGACAAAAACATAGTCTCTCTAACCTTCAACGCAGGAGGAGGCTTCCTTCTTCACCTCTCTAAAGCACTGTGATTTGAGGTGGAAAACAGCAGTGCGGTGAGCTGGCAATGAGAAAAGGGCAGGTGGTCTGTTTAAGCAAATGGGACTAGCAGGTGCAGCAACCAAGTAAGAAAAAGCACAGCATCTTTGAGAAATTGAATAAAAGGCCAATGCACTTAGAAAGTGCTGAGAGGGTAGAAAGTGAGAGAGGAGACAGTGCAGAAAGGAAGAGGGGGTACCAGTAGACCAACAAGAGGATGGAGAAGCTATCATGAGCCATGTTGAGAATTTCAGGATTTATCTTAACAGCAATGTGGAGTCATTGAATGGGTTTTCAGAAAGGAATTTACCAGGTCAGATTTGTGTTTGCAAAAGATCCCTCTGATGGCAGTCTGAAGGAGAAAATGGAGGGTGGTAACAGATGTAGGGGGTCAGAGGACATTGCGTTGCCCCGGAAAGAAATGATGACTGCTCGGATAACAGCGGTGGTCACAGTGAATGGGTGGAGGAGTTTTCTGTTTTACTAGAGGGTGATGCTGGACAAAATAATCTTTAGTGTTCACCAATCTGTGATTCTAGAAACTCGTTGCAGACCGCAGCTCTTCACTGATTTTAGAGGTTTTTTTCAATTCATAGATTTTTACTTTTCTAGAAGTTTCAGGCTTACAGAAAAGTGGAGCAGAAAGTAGAGCTCCTATTGGACTTCTTTTTAAATAATGAAATATGTGGGACTGGGAAATCTAGCAATTTCCTGGGGTCAGCCATCAGGAAAGTATGAAAACCTAAAACCATGTGATCAGGTGTGTCAGTCTGGAAATTCAAGTAATATTCCTGATGACCCGTCAGTGGTTTGTTGTGGTGAGGTCATAAGATGAAAGTGGAAGGCCTTGGAGAAGGGTTTGGAGATGGGATCTGGAATCATGACCCAGATATACCTGCTCAGTAGCCTTGTCTATAGAATGGAATTCATCCTTTCTGTCTTAAATGGGCTGTCCTGAGAAAAATGTAACATAATTTAAGTAAAGCACTCAGCAGGGGGCTGCTATATAGTAGGTATTGGTCTATGTTGCTTGTTACTCTTTTGCCCTCCCCACTTCTCCACCCCATCCTTGACTAAATATGGTTCCCACGATTGGCTGCACTTTGCAGCAGAAGTGGAGTGGTATAGCTAGGGAAAGAGGTACCCCCAGCCCAGGTCCCTGGTATTTATGTGGAAAATTATGCACCACTTCCATAACACCAAGACTGAAGTTCTGCAGTTATATTCAACTTGCTTCCATCTCTATGAAATGATAAATCTCAATCACATGCCCAAGAGACTGAACAGGTCCAGAGTCAAGACCAATACAAAATTAAAATCAATATAATTCTATCCTCATGCTTCTACTTTAAAAGGATAACAAGAGCAGAAGTGGGGGAGGGGTGCCTTTCTTTAAGACAAGGAAATGGATTAGCTTCTCTTTTATTTCTCACGAAAGTACTGTGATATAGGGATCATTCATCCCATTTTAACAGATCAGAGAAACTGAGGCTTAGAGCTTAAGTGAATAGTGAATGGCCCCAAAAGCCAAGTCCCGATCTTGTTGAGGTGTAAACACTACATTACACTGATTCTCTCGTCTCATGATTTTCTTAGGTCTGTTTGGGCTAAAAGCAGTATTATTTAAATACTCCAGGGATGGAAATTGTTTCAACGTAGTCTCAACACAGGTTGACTGGTAGTGATTGCAATGCTGGGTTGAGAACGGTTTTTATAATGCATTCAGGCTACAGAGGAAAGGGTAATGTGATCCTCGGAAAGTCATCTCATCTCTCTGAACCTGTTTCCTCATCCAGGCCTGCCTGTCATAGAAATGGAAGGGACAGTGACAGTATAAACGTTCTAGTTGCTTTTCTATGTTTCGTACAGTTTCTTTATTGGTCAAATGTAAACTGAAGATTGGGTGGGGGAGAAGATTCTCCAGGGCTACAGCTCATGTTAGACACAGAGCCCCCTCTTCTACCTCCCTGGTCAATACTCTCTCCTTGACCAGGATGTTTCTTGTCTACCTTCATGAGAGACATCATCATCTCTGTACTATCTGGACCCCCTTGAACAATTTGTACCATGACTGGTGCTAAGTGAGCATTTTTTTCCCCAGAAGCTTCCATCCAAGTCTAATAGAGTCTTGTTTCTTGGAATGACACTGAACTTGTCTCAAGTCTATGAGAACAGGTTATGTGCACTTCTCTAGCTACCCTATTCTGTACTGAGAAGTTAGGGTGGGGAAGACAGCCTATACAATAATCTTTAAAGAAGTTTCCATTTACTGAGAAATCACCTTTATCCATTCTTTAATTTAATCCTAAAATCAATGCTATAAACCCATATCTTTAAATCTATTTTATGGATGAGAATATCGAGATCCATAGAAATGAGATACTTTGTCCAAATACACAGTAAACAAGTAGTAGAGCCAGGATCTTGGCCCAGGCATGTCAGATTTCTAAACCCACAATTTTATTTCTTATGTTATCCTTTCTTCCTATCATAATACAAATGGGAAAAGATTTGTTCCAGTATTTACACTAGCTAGAGCAATTTTCTTTTCTCTGGCCCTCAGACTTCCATTTCCAAAATGATAGTATGAACTAAGGACCTTTCCATTTCTTACAGTTAGTGATTCTGTGATGGATAGTCTCAAAAGTTCTGGACATAAAGGTACAGTTTATCTGAGGTAAGAGGAAGGGAGTATTTAAGCCATGCCAGTTCATTTGTAGAGCTCCTGCTTTTGAGAGCACAATTTGTGCCATCTTTGGAAAGGGTCAGTGTTGGTTTATAGAATGAAGAAGCACAGTAGACAGTTGAGGGGAATCTGGGATGGCAGTTAAAGCACTTAGTAGGGAAATGTTAAGTTTATTTCTAGCTCCCTCAATTTCCACATACCTATCTTGTCCACTGCCTTACTTCCCATACTCAATAATAAGTAGGTAAGGTGCCTATTCATAAGGAGAGGCATTAAAAAGGACTCTTAGTATTTTCCTGATTAAGAAGATGCTATGACATTATCTAATGCCAAAGACAATGCCCTGAGACCCAGCAATTCCATTTCTAAGAGTACACCAAAAAGAAATGCATACATATATTCACCAAAAACAACTTCTAGAATGTTAAGACTAGCACTACTGATGACAGCCCAAACTTGGAAACTCACCAAATGCTCAACAGTATGGTGGGCAAATAAGCAGTATATATTAGTACAACGAAATTCTATATGCCAATAAGAACAAATGATCTATAACTTTATGCAATAATACAAATAAATCCCACAAAAATGATGTCAAGCAAAAGAAGTAAGACATGAAAAATACATACTCTGGGATTTCCATTTTATGAAGTACAAAAATAAGCAAAGCACAATTAATGGTGCTGGGGCAGCTGCAAAAGAATGAAATTGGACCCCTACCTCCTACCATATACATGAATTGACTCAAAATGGATCAATGACCTAGATATGAAAGCTAAAAGCATAAAATTCTTAGACGAACACATAAGGGTAAATCTTATGGACCTTGGATTTGGTGATAGATTCTTAGATATGGCACCAAAGCACAAACAACAGACGAAAAATAAATTAGACTTCATCAAAATTAAAGACTTCTGTGCTTCAAAGGACACCATCAAGAAATTGGAGAAAATATTTCTAAATCACTTATAAAGAATATACAAAGAACTATTACAAAAAGACAAAGAACTCAATTGAAGATGGAAAAAAATAACTTGAATAGACATTTCTCCAAAGATTAAAGACAAAGGATGGATATAATGAAACAATGGAAAATAACAAGTGTGGGTGATGATGTGGAGAAATTAAAACCCTTGTACATTGCTGGTGGGTACATACAATGGTGCAGCCACTGTGGAAAACTGTTTGTTGGTTCCTCAAAGAGTTAAATGTAGAACTGCCATATGATCCCAAAATTCCACTCCAAGATATATGCCCAAAATAATTAAAAGCAGAGACTCAAAAAGTACACATACACACATTTGTAGCTGCACTATTCATAATAGACAAAAGGTGAAACAGTCCAAATATCCATTGACAAGTGAAAGGATAAGCAAACTTTGGTAGACACCAACAAAAAGACATTATTCAGCCATAAAAAAGAATGCAGTATTGATGTGTGCTGCAACGTGGATAAGCCTCCAAAATACTGTGTTCAAAGCCACTAACCAAAAGGTTACATACATATGATTCCATTTATATGAAATATCAGAATAGATAAATTCATATAGAAAGACACAGATTGGTGGTTGCAAGGGGCTTAAGGAGGGGCAAATGGGGAGAAGCTGATTACTGGGTAAAGGGTGTTACTTTGGTGTGATGGAAATGTTTGGAACGACATAAAGGTGGTGGTCTCCCAAGGTTGTGAATATGTTAAATGCCACCAAACAGTTCATTTTAAAGTTGTTAATTATGGGCGCCTGGGTGGCTCAGTCAGTTAAGCATCTGCTTTCAGCTCAGGTCATGATCTAGTGTCCTCAGATGGAGTCCTGCACTGGGCCCTCTGCTCAGCAGAGAGTTTGCTTCTCCCTCTCCCTCTGCTACTCTCCCTGCTCCTTATCCTTCTCTTTCTCCCTCTCCCTCTCAAATAAATAAATAAATAAATAAATAAATAAATAAATAAATAAAATCTTAAAAAAAATAAAGCTGTTAATTTTGTTATGTGAATTTCACCCAAATAAATTATTTTTTAAAAAGAGACTGGAGATGTGCCTGGGTGGCTTGGTTGGTTAAGCAGCCAACTCTTGGTTTCTGCTCAGGACAAGATCTTAGGCTTTTGAGATCAAGCCCCACATCGGGCTCCCTGCTCAACAGGGAGCCTGCTTATGGATTCTCTCTCTCCCTCTGCCTCTGTCCCCTACCCTCGCTGGTGCCCTCTCTCTCTCTCTCTCTCTCTCTCTCTCTCTAATAAATAAATAAATCTTTGAAAAAATAAAGAGACTGGAAAAAACCAAATGTGAATAGCAAAAAATAAATCCATAAATTATTAATAATAACAATAATAATAAAGAGGAGAAGAGGAGGAGGAGAAAAACTTCAGTGCCCTTAGAAGTCAGGATAGTGGGATCCCTCAGAGACGTAGAAAGGGTAGTCACCGGATGGAAAAAGAAAGGGGGCTTCTGGGAGGCTAGTAATGTCCTGCGTCTTGATTTGAGTGCTGGTTACACATGCCTCAGTTTATGAAATTCATCAAGTACCTACAATAAGTGTGCATAGTTTTCTGTATGTATATTATGTCAATACCAAAGTTTTTAAAAAGATTCACTCACAAAAACGCTCCCTTAGAAAGAAGACATTTTCCTAGAATATTTTTCTGCAAGGGAGTAAGACCCCACTTCAGTTCAGCAGCGTGCACTGACATCCACATTTCCCCCAGATTATCGATGATTCTTTAAAGCACAACAGAGCTTGTTATACAATGGGTGGGGAGGGGAAGCGGTATGCTGTACTGTGGGAGAGCGGGTAGTCAGGAGCCCCGAGCTCCAGCTCCGCTATTCTGCTTTCTAGCACTATCTGACCACCATGAAGCCACTTCACTTCCGTGCTGAACCTCAGGCTTCCTCATTTAGCCACTGGGCATAATAATGACCAAGAAGAAGATGAAATGAGCTGGTCTGAGTCTGTTGCTCTCAAACTGAATAATGTGATAGAACTGCTGTAAGAAATGTCATGGAGAAGTGGGTGGAAAGGAGCCAAAACAATGGAGCTCATTCCTTTTGGGAAACACATCGTACCCCAAACAGAGCTGGAGCAGTTTGTAATCTGCTTTACCCAAGGAGCCTCCATGTAACAGTAATGTACCTATGCCATCATCTCTTCTGTTTTCACCTGACTTTCCTTCCCTTGCCTCTTATCTTTGGGAGATTGGCTAACATGTAATCGGGTTAAAGATTCTCAAACATTTTGGCCAAGTGCAATATTACATGACATGCCAACAAGTCAAAAGACCTTATTTAATCAAAGAGGGGATGAGGGACTCCCCTAGTTGGCCCATGCCTATCTTCTCTAACTAGCCCAGGGTCACCCCAGCAACAATTCCGTAAAGTTTTGGGGTTCCAAAGAACCTGATATATATGCAACTAATCTAATCTAGCCTATTTTACAGATGGGGGAATTGTCAGAGGCTCAATCAGAACTTGGACTTGTCACTTGCCCAGAGCCTGAGTAGAGGACAAAGTAGCATTGTTGACTAACTTGCCCTGCTGCTTCTTAGGTCTTGAAGGGAGGCAGTCATCTATGGCTTCTTGAAAGCCTGAGTTCCATGACCAGAGACAAAATGAAGAGGGGTCTGGAGGTAGTCAAGGCCCACAGTTTTTGAGATGCTTTGTTTTCCCTCTCCTTGACGTGCAGCCTGGCCATTGTCCACTCCTGGGGGTGGGGGATTTCTTATTTCTATATTGCGTTGAGGCTGCACCATGCATAATCCAGCCTGGGCTACCTGCCTGGCTGAATGCTTTCATTTCCTTCTTTAACCTGTGGCCCTCTAAGCCAAGCAGAACTCTTCCCAGAGGATACAGAGATGGTGACCAAGTCCTATGGACAACGTTTGGGTGTCAAGGTGCTGAAGTCATTGTACAAATAGCTCCTTCCATATACACACCACTTAATACTTTACAAAATACATTTACTTTTATTTTTTTTATTTTTTTTTAAGATTTTATTTATTTATTTGACAGAGAGAGAGAGATCACAAGTAGGCAGAGAGGCAGGTAGCAAGAGAGGAGGAAGCAGGCTCTCCGCCAAGCAGAGAGCCCAATGTGGGCCTTGATCCCAGGACCCTGAGATCATGACCTGAGCCGAAGGCAGAGGCTTTAACCCACTGAGCCACCCAGGTGCCCACATTTACTAACTTTTAAATATAATCATTTATCCAATTAAATGTTGAATAATTGTTTTACTAAGCATTACTATGTGCACTGCATTAGACATGATAAGGTTGTTGGTCAAGCCAGACAGCCACTGTCATAGCCCTGAGTTTATCATCCAGCTATAGCCAGAGGCAAGCAATCAGCTCCTTGGAGTGCAGTGCTGTAATTGGGGGAAGTCATCCCAGAGGGAAAAAGGCAGTTGTTGCAGGCACAGACAACAGAGTATGTAAAGACCGAGGGGTAAAATACGGCATGGCTTTTTTGAGGAATGCAAGTGTTCAGGCTACTGGGATCTAAACTGGGGCTAAGGACTAACTGATAAACCACATTTGGGAAGAAAGGTGTCAGCTGATACCAGGGAGTTACATAGATAAGAAATTACCAAAACCTCAGTAAATGTGTGTCTTCATTTGGGTTCCTTTAGAAGCAAATCTTGAATCATGGATTCAAGTACAAGTAGTTTATCTGAATGATGATCCCAGTAACCACCAGTAGAGAAAAGGGGATATGAAACAAGAATGGGAAGACAGCGAAAAGAGGGTGTCTTATCAAATGTGTTATTACTGTGAGCAACTGCAGCTCAATCCCCCTGGGAGCTCTGAGCCAGCGGAGCACTGCCCCTCAGAGTTACCCTCCTTGAGATGTTAGGGGGGTGGGGTATTTATCCAGTCACTCCCATCAGATACTGGTTGAGGGATTCCCCTAGGCCATTAATCCTTTAACACATCGACCACAGCACTAAAGTGTTTGGGCATCATTCTGATGGTAATGGAAAGATACGGATATTCTCAGGGAAATGGAGATCAGGAACAAATTCTAATTCTGGGGTAGAGTTCTTGGTGTGGAACAAAAGTTACAGGAGAAAACCAGGACCAAGAAGGAGGCTGGAGCATTGGTCCAGGTGAGAAATGACCTGGTGGTGATGGGGCAATGATGGAAAATGCAGTTGGGATCAATAGAGTTGCAGGCAGTAGTAGGATAGCATCATTGATTAATCTGATACTGAGGACTGGGGGAAAAAGAGGTAGCATGATTTACTCAGAATCCACACATTTGCACACATGGATCCACACATGGACAACTGGATATTCCAGGGTGTTTAAAGCTAAAAAATAGCTAGAAAAGATATAAGGACCATGAGGAGTCAAATACATAGCACTTCATTTTTTACATAAACAGGGAATTTAGTGCAGGGACTATGACAGACATGGATTTTTACATGAGTCCTTTGAACAGTTTAAGTCCACAGAAAACCATCCAGAGTTCCCAGGATTCACCTCCAAACAGAGTAGAGGACTTGTCCATAGTGAATGATGCCCTCGAGTTCTACTGAAGCTAGGGTCAATGGAACCTCAGGAACTATGTCATTCTTATCACCGTTGTCCAAGCCCCTCTTCTGATCAGTGGTTCTCAAACTTCATCATGCATCAGAATTCCCCGAAAGGTTTTTTTCCTGGGCCCCACCCCAGAGTTTCTGATCAGTAGTCTGGAGTAGGGCCCAAGAATTTGCATTTCTAAACATTTTATATATGCTCTGGTGAGGCAGGAGGCAATCACCAGAGACAGGGCTGGAGAAGAACCTAGGGGACTTCTTAGAGGAGGTAGCACTTGAGAGGAGCCTTGTAGAACCAGTAGGACTTCAGAAAAAAGAAGGAAGGACAGAGAAATACTCATGTCTACCTGACTGGAGGACTCTATATCGTCTCCCTCATTTCCTCTTTCTCCTTCAAATGTACGAGGAAGCACACAAGTGTCATCCTTTCACAAAAGTTTGTCTAGGAGGCCGCGTCCTCCCCTCAGTCTCCTGCCAGGAGCCTGTCTGGGCTTCACATGGAACAGGAACAGCTCATTCTTGATACCCGGTGCCATACGGAACACATTCATTCCCAGGATTAAAAGAACATTAAGGGAACACAGACCACATGTAGGAAGGGAAGTGACCAGACGCCCTATTTTCTCCAATCCCTGAGAAATAGATATAATTCATGGCTATCCATCCACTCATCTGTGTGTACACCCACATGCACACACAAACACACACACACCCGTTCTCTACCAGCACAGGCCAGGGAGGCACAATTTCCAACCTCAAAACCTCTTTCCAAGGAGCCAAAGGAGAACGTAGTTTCCAGACATTCAGTGCGCCATTCGAGACCTAAATCCAAACCTTGATATTTTTCCTCTACTAGGAGAATGGCTTTTGGTTATTACACATTTTTCTCTGTGTTGATCTTTTAAAAATATTTCCATAAAGCTACCTGCCAAATGTTTTCATCTCAAACATGTGTAACTTTCCTGTAATTCATGTTGTGGTTACATCAGTGGTCAGGACTCCATTCACCTGTAAATTTAAGTTGTCTTCAGAGCCTGAAATTCGTCAACAGGCTCAATTCTTGGGAATACAGCTGGTCAAAGTTTTAGCTTGCCTAAACCCTTCACTGCAGATTCTGTCTGCCTTGCCAGACTTGTCTTTTGCTACCATCCCTCCCATCACCTACCCACCCCTCACTTTATGCTCTTGCCAAACCGAACTTCCTTTAGTTACTTTAGCATGCCATGTTTTCCTGGTTCTCAGCTCTGGACCCAGGCTCTGCCCTTTACTTAGAACACTCTCCCTTAACTATGCACAGCTTACTCCTACTCATTCTTTATGTCTCAGCTTAGATGATTAGTGCATTAATAATTATTTTTATAGCTTAGATTGATGGCAGGCTCACTATGCACCTGACAAGAAATTAAATACTTTACTTGCAATCACTTATTTAATATATATAAAATAAGCCACATAAGTAGATATAATTATCAGTATTATCATTTTATACATGAGGAAATCGAGGTAAGAAATTGTAAATAACTTCCCCAAGGTCGTAATGACTAGTCAGGGATAAAATCTGAATTTGAACCCAGGCAATCTGATTCTGAACACCCTGAAAATAACTGTCTAATGACGTTCCTTAAAGCTTTCTCCAAGTTCAGCGAAGCCTTCACTATGTGCCCACTCTTATGTTCACTAGACTTCACTGTATGACCATTCTTGTGGGTCCCCACCAGCCCCTATTACTTGCAAAACTGTCCTAAATATACTACACTAATTGTCCATTTATTTCTTCCATTCTTCAAAAACACATAGAAGCTGTTTCCCATTCAACCTGTATCTCCTGGCTTACAGTAGGTCTGTGATTGTTTAAGAAAGATATGAATAAATTTGAACAAGACAGAGCCTGAGTCAACTTCCATTCACAAGAAAACACATTCTAATCCAATTAGTGATATAAACCCCAGGCTGTAACTAAACGGATTAAAAGAACAAAAATTTTCAGCACTTTGACAATGCCTGCTAACACAAAAATCATACGTCAATTACCAATCTTTTTCACTTATTCATGAAGGGAGGTGTCCCAAAGACTTTCAGTTGTTAAGGCTTCCTATGATGGGTAAGTGCTTAGAGATAAAAAGATTAACTAAAAAAATAACAATCAGTAATTCTGACACTTAGTACATGTCAGTTGCTTGTGTTTAAAATACAGTCAGATCTGGCTAGGAGTTTGGCTGATTGAGTAGAAAACTATGTTAAAAGTTTGATGTCAGGTGGGAAATTGGGCAAACGTAAGGACATCTGAGACCAGGGAAAAGGGTTGGTAAAACCAACACTATAGCCCACCAACCCGAGAGGGCTAGTGAGTTTTATGTGAAGATGGGTCTCAGCCTTCATAGGCTCAGATGTGAAGGATTGCCAAAGTCCTCTGCCTCTGAGTAGGATGGGTTTTACAGCCTGAACCTCCACTTGGCAGCAAGAAAAATGAGGTGGTATCCTGGGTTGACCGGCCCTTCCTCGCTTGACACCCGTGGGTTCTGAAGAGGAGGGTTGCTGTTTACCACTTAGTTCAGAGAGCTGGTGATTTACCAGATTCCTAGGCTTAGACTTCACTGTGTGACCAACTTTCCCCAGACACCTGACCTCTCCACCATACCCTGTCTAGATCAGTTAAAAATCTGGTTCCACCATGAAAGACTCAGGATAGCTAAAGCAAGCCTGAAAAAGAAAAACAGGGGCACCTGAGTGACTCAGTCGGTTAAGCGTCTGCCTTCAGCTCTGGTCATGAGCTCAGGGTAATGGGATCGAGTCCCACATTGGGCTCCCTGCTCAGCGGAGAGTCTGCTTCTCCCTCTCCCTTTGCCCCTCCCCTTGCTCATACTCTTCCTCTCTCACTCAAATAAAAAAATCTTTAAAAAAAGATATCTTAAAGATCTCTAAAAAAAAGAACGAAAAGGAAACCTGGAGGCATCACAATTGCAGACTTCAAGTTATATTATAAATCTGTAGTAATCAAAACAGTATGGTACCACAGAGGTATGAAAAGATGTTCAACATCACCTATCGTCAGGGAAATGCAAATCACAGCAACGAGATATCACCTCACACCTGTCAGAATAGCTAAAATTAACACAAAAAAAACAAGAGGTGTTGGCAAGGATGTGGAGAAAGGGTAACCCCTTTTGTACTGTTAGTGGGGAAGCAAACTAGTGCAGCAACTCTGGAAAACAGTATGGAGGTTCCTCAAAAAATTAAAATAAAACTACCCTATGATCCAGCAATCGCACTACTGACTATTTACCTAAGGAATACAAAAATACTAATTCAAAGGGATAAAGGATCTATTTACCTAAGGAATACAAAAATACTAATTCAAAGGAATATAGGTACCCTGATGTTTATATGTCTATAGCAGCATTATCTATAATGGCCAAATTATAGAAACAGCCCAAGTGTCCATTGTCACCAAATCTTGACATTTGCATGATGGCACTATACAGTATTTTGCTAAGTGAAATAAATCAGAGAAAGACAAATACCATATGATTTCAGTCATATGCGGAATTCAAGAAACAAAACAAATGAGCAAAGGGGGGGAGGAGAAGATACAAACCAAAAAACAGACTCTTAACTATAGAGAGCTGATGGCTATAAAAAGGAAGGTGGGTGGGTGGGTAGGGGATGGGTTAAACAGGGGATGGGGATTAAGAAGAGCATTTATTGTGATGAGCACCAGGTAATATATGGAAGTGTTGAATTGCTATATCGTATACCTGAAACTAATATTACATTGTATGTTAACAAAAATGGAATTAGAACTTAAAAAAATCTGGTTCCTTTATTTTCAATTTTCACAGAATTTCTGGTAAAGCGACATACTTTCTTTCTCTTTACCATGTAGAGTTGGCCATTCTCCCTTCATTCTGCTTTTTGCTTTTCTTCTTTGAGTTTCCTACCTCAATGCAATTGAGGCCAGAAGGAAACCAAAAACTTAAAGATAACTATCCTGCTCCCAGAATGACACATAAAAATCCCATTACACTTATGCTAAAGCCCAGACTCCATGGATGGCACACGTGGCTCTGAATGACCTAGCCTGGCGCTGTCCAGCACAGCAGCCACTAGATAGCTGTGGCTATTGAGCACTTGACACATGGGCAGTCTGAATTGGGATGTGCTGTAAATGGAAACTCCACACTGGAAACAAAGACTTTTTACCTAATAATAATAATCATGATGATGATGATGATGTAAAATTTCATTAACGGTTGTTCATATTGGTCACATGTTGAGACAGTAGTGTTTTGGATATTTTGAGTTAAATAAAATACATTATCAAATTTACCTGAACTTGTTTCAATTTCTAAATGTGGCTACCAGAAAACTTAAAATTACATGTGATGAGGATGTGGAGAAAGGGGAACACTCTTACACTGTTGGTGGGAATGCAAGCTGGTACAACCACTCTGGAAAACAGTATAGATGTTCCTGAAGATGTTAAGAATAGAGCTCCCCTACGACCCAGAAATTGCATTACTAGTATTTACCCCACCGATATAGACATAGTAAAAAGAAGGGGCACATGCATCCCAATGTTCAGAGCAGCAATGTCCACAATAGCCAAACTGTGGAAGGAGCTGAGATGCCCTTCAGCAGATGAACAGATAAAGAAGATGTGGTCCATATACACAGTGGAATATTACTTAGCCATCAGAAAGGATGAATACCCACCATTTGCATCGACATGAATGGAATTGGAGGGGATTATGTTAAGTGAATAAGTCAAGCCGAGAAAGACAGTTATATGGTTTCACTCATATGTGGAACATAAGCAATAGCATGGAGGACCATAGAGGAAGGGAGGAAATCCAAAGGGGGAGAAATCAGAGAGGGAGATGAACCATGAGAGACTATGGACCCCAAGAAACAATCTGAAGCTTTCAGAGGGTAGGAGGGTGGGGGGAGGGGGTAACAGGGTGATGGGTATTGAGGAGGGTACGTGCTGTCATGAGCACTGGGTGTTATACTTAACTAATGAATCACTGAACACTACATCAAAAACTAATGATGTATTATACAGTGGCTAACTGAACATAATAAAAAAAATGACATGTGACTCACACTGTATTTCTATTGGATGTTCAGCCTCAATGCCTGTCACCCTTCCTACCACAGTGGAGGCTCCAGGTAGGCCGAATTCCTTTTAGTCCTTCTAACCTTACCCGTCATCTGTCACTCTCCAGCCTTTATTTATCTAGACCAGTTTTTTCACTTAATTTACTCCTACTTGACCTTTGTGCCAGAGTTCAGATATTACTTCCTTGGAATAGTGTGGTAAGTGGCTATCCTTCCCAAATTTGAGTCTCTGTGACCTCATGACCCCATTTGTTTCTATCCATCACAGCACTGGTCACACTGCTATAATGGGTTCTTATGCAACAAGAGTGAAGAAATTGCTACTATACATGGCACACAGCAGGCGCTCAATAAGTACTCATGAAGGAAGGAGGGAGATCTGATCTGATTGTACTGCATCAGTGTCACCCAACATCTTACAACAGAGACAGGCAGACTATTGCCCAGAGGCCAAATCCAGCCTACCATCTATTGTTGTAAATAAAACCTTACTGGAATAGAGCTATGCCCATTCATTTCCATACCAGAAGAGAATAGTTGTGATAGAGACCATGTGGCCCACAAAGCCTAAAACATGTGCTCTCTGACCCTTTAAGGAAAAAAGTTTGGGTCTCCTGGGTGGCTTAGTCAGTTAAGAGGCTGCTTTAGGCTCAAGTCATTATCCCGGGATCCTCGGATCGAGTCCCGCATCGGGCTTCTTGCTCAGCAGGGAGCTTGCTTCTCCCTTTCCCACTCCCCCTGCTTGTGCTCTACGTCTCACTATCTCTCCCTCTCTCTCAATAAATAAATAAACAAATAAACACATAAAAAGAAATAAAGAAAGAAAAAAGTTTGCTGATCTCTGTCCCGTAAGATAACGCCCAACTCTTCAGCACATGTCGCTGCTTACCTGTCCAGCCTTATCTGATGGTACTCCGCCTATAATACCTCTCTGTTTCAGGTGTGCTGAGCTACCGCCAGTGCCGGAAAACCTCCCACATTCATGCTCATCCATTCCATGTCCAGACCACACTGTAGCTCTCAACACTCTGTAACATACATAATATGTAATTATCATTATATAAGATGTCATAAAAGTGAATATAGACCCCACCCATCAGTAGGTCTGCTTTAGATTGTCAACTAGCTGCTTGAGAGCAGGGACAACTTACTCATTCAACACATAATGATGAAGGGGGCCCAGAATGGCCATTAGGAGCTGGAGACAGAATGCTCACCTTGCTCACATCACTTACAACCAAATGGAATGGGATGGGAAAACCACTTTCCCTCAACTGTGTCCCCACAGTCCGACCTAGAGCTAGAATGCTGCACTCGCCCAGCATAAGTCTAAGTGAACGAATGTCTCCTATCAGAACCACGCTTTGCTCTTCATATAGTGCTACAAGAATTAGGAATTAGGAGTCAGACCTGTTTCCCTTCCCAGCCTCGACAGGCAGGCGGGCAGGCAAGACATGAGGGTTGAGGACACTGATCTGGGAGGCAAACTACCTGGGTTTGAACATTGACCCTACCACTTGCTCTCTGTATTACCTTAGGAAAACTGCTAGGCCCTTGTGTGACTCATCCCCCTTGTCTCTTAAGTGGGGGTAAAAACACCTGTCTTGGAGAAATGCCAGGTAGATTCAATGACCAGCTATAGAGTTGGTATAGTAGAGGCAAAATGCAACAGACCAGTACCTGTCCCGCAGCGAGTGCTTTGGAAGTACTGGCTACATTATCACCATCATTGCTCTTGTTATCATAGCCTAAAACAAGGGCATGTGACAACTTTAGGAGCCTCATTGGTCAAATGGGGCTAATAATATCTGCTCTGCCCACTTTGCTGTGGGAATCCCAATAAAGACATCAGTGGGAGGACTTCATGACCTGTAAAGTCCTCTCCAGATGTGAGCCATGATGACGATTAGCTCCCAGATGTGTGGGCCAAGCCATGACTGACGCATTTGCAAGGCACAGACCTCTGGAGGCCTGGCATTCCATCATCTCAACCCCTGCTGCCCTTTCCTCCTCTACTTGACTTCCTTTCCTCACACAGCCCCTTCTCCCACCCGGCGGCAGTTTGCCAGTTCCAGGGCTGGAGCAGGAGGAATAACATTCTTCTATTTTCTTTCCAGTGTGGAAATTCCATCTCTTTGCAGTTTCCATCATGTCAGGGTTTCACAGAGAGTCCATTAAGGCTTCTTATGGGAAGAGAGGAGGGTGTGGAGAGAGGGAGGGAATGGGAATCCCTTTCACTGGGATTTTTACAAGCATCCCTAGATGAAATCTTTCCATCCAGTCACCAAAGCTCTTGGTGGGTCACGGCTACTGCTAGAATGTGATTTTTTTTTTTTAAGTAGGCCAACAGCAAAAGAATTCTACATTGAATCAAAACACACAACCATTGCGATTTTTTTTCCCAACCACTTTTTCTCTTTGCTTTCCCAAATACAACACCGTCTGGGTTAGTTCACAAAGCAGTTTTGGATTTAAAGCTGAGGCTGTTTTGTAAGGAGTCCCCAAAAGCAAGTTAATTCAGTTCAATACATATTTATTTGGCATCAGGCACCAGTGCTGGGCCCCAGAGGCTCAGAAGTGAATGAGACACTGCACTGTTGTTGGAGACAGTGCAACCTTTGGGGAGACAGTCATAAAACCCAGAGCTTTCTGATATGCTCTGGTAGGGCTAACATAGAAGAGATCCCTGGCACTTGGGGATCAGAGGAAGGGACAAATACCCAGCCGGTGTGTTGCCTGACCACAGCGTACGAGCAAATACATCATAAGTCTTCCATAGCAATATTATGAATAAATGAGCCCTCTATTTGAGAGTTCAAAGAAGACTCCCCCCCCCCAAAACACTCATGGACCACAGTTAAATATGTGTGCCAGGATTTGTAAGTTGCAAGTGACAGCAACAGAATTTGGCACAGAGAGAACTCATTGCAAGCATTTGGAGGAGCATGCCCCACAGGTTTCTATCTGTGAGGGAAGGCTGGAAAATAAGACTCTTAAGAGTCTGAAAGCCAGGCGGTTTCAGGGGCTCAATGGCAAGAAGAGCTCACAAATTTTTGTGCGGCAGCAAAGGAAACAGTCAACAAAACTAAGAGGCAACTCACTGAATGGGAGAAGATATGCAAATGACATTACAGATAAAGGTCTGGTATCCAAGAGCAATAAAGAAATGCTCAAACTCAACACTCCAAAACCAAATAATCTAGTCAAGAAATGGGCAGGAGATATGAACAGACACTTCTCCAAAGAAGACCTATCAATGGCTAGCAGACACATGAAAAAATATTCAACATCACTAGCCATCGGGGGAATACAAATCAAAACCACGATGACACACTACCTTACACCAGTTAGAATGGCAAAAAATAACAAGATGGGAAACAAGTGTTGGCAAAGATGTAGAGGAAGAGGAACCCTCTTACACTTTTGGTGGGAATGCAAGCTGGTTTAGCCATTTTGGAAAACAGTATGAAGGCTCCTCGAAAACTTAAAAATAGAGCTACCCTATGACAAAGTAACTGCACTACTAGGTATTTACCCCAAAGATACAGATGTAGTGAAAAGAAGGGGCACATCACCCTAATGTTCATAGCAGCAATGTCCATGACAGTCAAACTGTGGGAGGAGCCAAGGTGCCCTTCAACAGATGAATGGATAAAGAAGATGTGGTTCACATGTACAATGGAATACTACTCAGCCATCAGAAAGGATGAATGCCTACATTTTGCATCACTGTGGATGGAACTAGAGGGAATTATGCTAAGTGAAATAAGTCAAGCAGAGAAAAACAATTAGCACATGATTTCACTCATATGTGGAACATAAGGAATAGCATGAAGGATCACAGGTGAAAGGAGGGAAAACTGAATGGTAAGAAATCAGACAGGGAGACAAACCATGAGAGACTCTGGACTCCGGGAACAAAACTGAGGGTTACAGAAGGGAGGTAGGTGGGGGAATGGGGTAAACTAGGTGATGGGTATTAAGGAGGGCACCTGAGGTGATGAGCACGGGGTGTTATACACAACTAATGAATCACTGAACACTAAAAAAAAATACAATAATAAATTATATTTTAAAAAATTAAAAAAAAAATCACACCCAGGCTTTACAAATTCCAACTGTTCCTCTCTAGTACCACTCTCCCCAAGACTTGGAGTCCTGGGAGTGAGACTCTAGTTGGTACATGAAGGCCACATGCTCCCATCTTCAGTGGGAGATATAACAGTTTAAGTTCCACCAAGATACCCAATGGGGCAGAGGTGGTTTCCCCCTTCTTCCTGAAAAAAGAAGGGGGGGATGTTGCTGAGGAGTAATTGCTGCTGAGCAGCCAAAAAAGATATTGCAACCACCTAACAGAGTTAGGCAGAAAATAAATAAATAAATAAATAAATAAATAAATAAATAAATAAATAAATAAAAAGGTGTCGAGAGTGTGCCACGATCACGGAAGCCAGATGAGCAAAAACTATGGAGGTCTAGAAAAACAAGAAATGGGCAGGGTATTTCCATAAACTGGACATTACTTACATATAAAGCATGAGATAAAAAATAACTGGGTAGGAAGAGGGGCACAATATGGTGATACTTAAATTTGAAATTGCACTGTGGAGTGCTTGGGACAATGAGGGAGGCTAGAGAGTCCAGTGTCACCCTTGCCTGTGTCACTGCTGCTTGGAAATAGTGTGTTGTTTTTGCACAGCATCAAGGGCTGCAGCATGTTCCGTGACTGTTTTATGTCCCACTGATACTGGGACAAATAGATTAAACACATCCAAATACCATTAACCCAATTACAGATGGGCTGAGCAGGCTCTGAGCTTGGCCCATCCCCAACTGGAAGTTTCACTTGAAGACTTAAAAGGAATAAGGGTAAAAAATTCTCATCTGTGGTCCATGCCCCATGCCCCTAGCCAACCACGGAAACCTCTGCTGCCCAATAATCATCCTTCGGTGTGTTTTTGTTTGTTGATTTCATTTTTAGTAGAGACCCCAGTGTCTATGTAACAGAACATGTGGCTGGGTGAGAAGATTTCTCCCTGAAGTTAGGGTTTCTTGAACTAATAGCAATGCCAAAGGAACGACCAACTGAAAACTCAAGAATGAAACAAACCATAAGACTTTACTAAGTGCCTACCGTGTGCCTATGCCAGGTCCTTTCTTATTTTTGATAATGCCTTCCCTACAATGAATGTCCCAGTGAAGTAGATGAAACTGATGATTCTTGCTTTTCTGGTGAGGAAACGGAATTCCAGGTCTGTAAACTTCCCATGTTTGGGGAAGCTAGAATTTAATTCCAAGTTTATCTGACTCTGGAGGCCAATATTCACTCCTCAGAATTACTCGATCCTTTAACAGTTCTTTCTGTAGTTATTTTGTTCCTTGCCACAGGGACCCGAACCTCAACTTGGTTGACTGTCAATCTGTACCTCTCTAGTGATGGAAAGCTCACCACCTCACATACAAAAAACAGCCCTTTTTAAAATAGGGAGACAAAACTGGCCTCTCTGGGAAACCCTCTTGTCTCCACTTGAACCCCAACAAAGGAGCCCATTCCTTCAGTTGCATGTTTACTAAGATAAATCTGAAGGTGAGATTGAGCCTCAGTGTATTCTCCATATAAACTCACAAACTCTCTTCTTTGGTTGCAAAGGTTTTTAAAAATCATCCAGATCTATGGTTCTTAAACAAGGCAAACATCAAAGTCACCCTAGGAAACTTGGAAAATATAGATTTCCAAGTATCTCCCAAGACTTACTCAAGCGGAGTCTCAATGAGTGGGGCGAGCAATCTGTATTTCCCCCAAGCTCCTGGGCATTCGGATGTTTCAGTCCAATGCTCCAAATTATATTGCATGGGAGATCAAGATCCAAAGAAAGAAGAAATTAGCCCAAAGCCACACAGCCAATCAGTCATGCTTTTACTTTCTGATAGGGCAATGCCAGGCTTGCGGATCCCCGTAGACAGCCCCTCTAAACACACACCTCTCCCTCTGCCTGGGGAAGGCCGATCATGGACTGTGGCATAGAATAGCTTATAAGTGAGTGAAGAAACTACGTCATCCCTGATCATAAAAGCTAGTGAACTGCAACCAGGCAGGTATTTGTACTACAAAACCTCCTGGGAAGGCTGGCCACCTTGGCACTGGGCTTGCTTCTTGAGCAGAGGTTAAGACTTTCTTCCCTGCCCCTCCCAACCTGGACAGACGTCAGGGAAGAGGATGGGCCTTGGGTTGCCCAGGGGTCAGGAAAGTACTAGAGATAAAAATCAGGGAATATTCCACTCTTGGTTTTGCCAGCTGCATGACCTTGGACAAGTACTTTTTTCTTCCTGGCCCTCAGTCTTCTCATTTCTAAAATGGGAGAATTTTAGAAATGCTCCAGAGTGGTTCTGAGAACCAAGCTGCAGAGTCACGACCTCTTAAATGAGAACTCCATCCCAGCTCCTTACTGACGGTGTCATTCCAGGCACATCACCTACCCAGCCCGTGCCTCAGGACTTGTTCTGTAAAATGGGGATGCCAACAGCTGGGTTATGGGATGCGACCGACACCTAAATGAGATCCTACAACTAACACGCTTGGCACAGACACTGGCTGTGGAAAATGCTCAACAAATGGTAATTATTACCCTTATTGTTATTGTAATTGGTCATTCTAATCTGAATCTCCAAGAGACCAGCCTCTCTGACCAAATGCGGAATCCTTACATTTGAACAGACTTCACCAGTTCCTTCCCACATGGTCTTCTTGGTCCTCCAGGGCTCCTTAGCCACACCATGAGTGGACCTATTGGTAGAGCCCAAAGGGGATATCTCTAAGATAGGGGTCCGAAGAGAGACGCCCAAAGACCTGCTCTGGGGTGGAGACCCTGTGTGACAGGCTCAGTTTCCTCTCTCCAAAGTACAAAGCCTACATAGGACAGGCTTCACGAACCCTTAGTCTTCTAAGACTCAAATTGGCACACATTTCCTGAGCACCTAACATCTGCTTCAACCTGACCTGGGCACAGGAGATATAAAACACAGCCCTACCGAGGAGGCAACATCTTAAGGGAAAACAGAAACTTAAAGGGATAATCAGAACTTGATGGGTTAGATAGAAGCATCACAGATGTATGGGGACAGTAGGAGGAGGCCCTATCCTGCATTTGGAGTACACGGTCAGAGCAACTTTCCTGAAATAAATAACACTTCTCTTCTGGGAGTGCGCTTGGTAAACATCAGTGTCCTCTACAAATATACAGGAATGTTCATTTCCTCCACGTCCAACTGTGGGCCTTGAGGACTTGAGAATCCTGGAATAAGAGAGCAGAAGGATTTTTCAGAGAAGTTCCAGTCCCACCAATCTGCTTAAGAAAAGACCCTGAGGGTAAGAATGAGGAGAGACTGGCCCAAGGCCCCCCAGCCTCAGTGTCAGAGCGGGGTCCAGAATCTGAATTCTTAACCTCCCATGGGGCGTTCACTGCTACCTCAACTGACCACCTCCTTCCTTGCCTCTTTGTCTTTTCCTTCTTTTCTTCCCCCTTTCCTCCCTCCCTCCCTTTGCCCCTCCCTATCCTTTCTTCTCTTTCCTTTCTTTCCTTTCTGTGTCTTTTTCTCCCCCTCCCTTCCTTCTCTTCCTTCTCTCTCTGTCCCCATCCCCACCCCCCACAGTTGTCCAGCAGAGCACACCTGTGGTCTCTCATACCCCCCTGCTGCCAACTCCCATAAAACAGGAAAACCGAGCAGCTGGACTTCAGCTACGGCGTGTACAAACACATGCAGTGAAGTTTCCTAAGGCAGACAGACAGTGAGTGCCTTTCAGGGTCTGGCAGTTTTACGGGCAGAGGCCAATTAAAAAGCGCACCCCCACACAAAGCCCATGGGTTTTGTTTGGCTGCAGCCTTCTCTCCAGGCCCTCATATGCTGCGGCGATGGCAAGTCGGAAGGCCACTTCTCACAAGGGATATGATTTCTGGGATCCTCCCTCAGGGTCCCCCTCATTCTAGGTATCAAGCTCAATTTTGCTGGATGCTAGCCATGAACTAGGTCCATTGCAAGACTCCAGGGTATAAACAGAACCCTACCCAGACAATGCCCTCGTTTCGCTCATTGTCCTATGGGGGACAATGACACTGAGAGAGGAAAATACTGGAATGGAGGCGGCAAAGTCCTCACCGTAAGAACCCAGGGGAACGTTATCAGCTCCTTCTGGGAGAGGCAAGAGGTCTTAGGGAAGCAGCGAAAGACATTTTAGCTGGATCTGCGTAAGCTGGAAGGGCATTCCCCACAGAGCGAACACCACCAGCTAAGGCTGAGAAGGGGCGTGGGGACACTGAGATCTTTTTTCAGCGTGGCTGTGAGGTAGGGTGTTGAGCACCAGAATGACAATAAGAACATTTGTACGGTACTTGTTACACGGCAGCTACTATTCTAAGTGTCTGACATATGTTGGCCCATCCTCACTAAGATCTTAGGAGGGCTGCTATCATTTCCCCTGACTGGCAGAGAACACCACCAAGGCACACGGACGGTGTCACTTGCCCAAGGCTGTTGGACTCTTAACAACTAGTGTCTTGTATGATCACGAGAGGGACTTGAGTTGTCTTCAGTCCAGTGGAGTTGGCTGCGGAGCCAGACTCTGTTCCAGACTTGCTGGGACCTTAACCCTCTCTAGACTGGCCAGATGGAGCCATTCATTCTTCCACTGTTAACTTCAATGGAAGGTAGTGAAGACAAAAGGGAGGGAGAAGGGGGAAATGTTTTTCACACATAAGTTGTCATTTAATATAATCCCTCATGTCCATGACACATCTTCCTCTGTGTGGTGGGGACGTATGGAGAACCCAAGGCCCACAGAGGGTGAATAGCTTGCTAAAGGCCACACGGCCATTCTACCATAGCGGCCAAGACTAGAAGTGAGCAAAAAGAGGAGGAGGAGGAGGAAGTGGAAGAGGAGGAGGGGGGGGGAAGGAGAAGATAATGAGGAAGAAGAATCTAGCACTCTAAAGTCTACATTCTTTTCCCCAAAAGTCTACACTGGCTGTACACAGCCTCTCAGTATGGTTCAACTACTTGCATTTGGAAATCATACCACATTCATGCGGTTACACATAGGCCCACACATGATTTCCACATAAAGCTAAATGATATTCTTGGCATTCTTATATTCTGATCACCACATCTGCATTATATACATTATTACACTTCCATGTACTGTCCATTGAGCCCAAGTGGATTTATTACCACTTCAGTTCCCATGTTCTGCCTATTATAACACTCAGATACTGGAGGGCAAAGGGAAGATCCAAGTCGCCAGGCCTCTTAGTGAGCAAGTTCTATTGAGTCAAGCCCCCTAATATCATTCATATCCAGCCTTACTATTGCAAGGACTCTGGCTCAGGCATCTCATCTTCCTCCTCCACATTTATCTATTCTCCTATCCCATCCCATTCCATCCTACTGTACCCTACCTTACCTAGTCTCTGTGCTATTGGCTCTTCCCCTTCTCTCTACTTTCCTACTCTGCAGCCAGAGGTATCTTTTCAAAATGCTTATCTATGTCAAACCCTGCTTTCTTTTTTTTTTTTTTNTTTTTTTTTTTTTAAAAGATTTTATTTATTTATTTGACACACAGAGAGAGATTACAAGTAGGCAGAGAGACAGGAGAGAGGAGGAAGCGGGCTCCCTGCCGAGCAGAGAGCCCGATGCGGGCCTCGATCCCAGGACCCTGAGATCATGACCTGAGCTGAAGGCAGAGGCTTTAACCCACTGAGCCACCCAGGCGCCCATCAAACCCTGCTTTCAATCCCATGCCTTCCAATGGCCAATATTTCTGCTCTGTCAACCTCTCCAAACACCCTCCATCTTTGAGCCCACAGCAGTTATTCACACTCTCTCAAGTATGGTACACTCTCTCATAGATTGCTGTTTCTTACACATCCTTGGACCGTGAAGGCTTTCCTGATGCCTGCCTTTCAATGGCAAAGTTAATCTAGTCTTTCCTTTCTTGTGTACATAAGCTGTTGTAATAACTATGTATTGAGAGCTTTTGTTTTCAAGCACCTACTGGCTTTATATACATTAGCTAATATAATCTTCCCAACAGTCCTTTGAGGCAATGCATTTATCCCCTTCATAGATGAAGAAAGTGGGGCTTAGAAAGGTTGAGGTAATGTCAGCGAACTTGAGCCTCTTCATTAGCGAGACCTGCTGAGTTTGCCTTAGAAATTTCCCTCAATGTCCAACCCCTCCTCGGTATAAACTGTACAGCCAATATTTAAACCCAGATTAGTTTGACTTCAAAGTGTCTGATTTTATCCTATTATATTAAATTAGCTAAGTTCCACGAGTTTCTTAAAGGCAGGCTCTGGGTCCTATTCATCTCAGCACTCCAAATCAGGAAATCAGTCCTCAGGCAATGGCTAGAAAGTAGAAGGACATCGCTTTTGACTTAGGATGGGGAAGAAGGGCACTGTATCCGTTTGTCCTAGGAAGCACAGTTCTCACTGGTTTGAATTACTTCATCTGTCCAAGTTTAGATGTCAGTATCTCAGTATCATAACTAACTCTAAGATTTGAAGCAGCTCATTCAACTGGTTTAAACCTCACTTTCTTTAACTGGAAAATGGCGATACTAGCGCATGGCTCTTCTGCGCATGGTTACATGAGATCAGTGTGTAGTCACTGATGTGACAAGGACTCCCTACATGGTAGTTGTCACCATTTGTCTAGGCAGACCCCTCCTTATCAGAAGCCTGCCTGGAGAAGTACCTTCTCAACCATACAGGAGGAGAGAGGCATGCAGGGGTGACTTCCTGTGCACCTCTAACATGCCTTCTTTCTTCAGCAGTGGAGACCACACAGAAAGTTCCGTCTTTGCCAGTACAGTGTGGCGGGAGCTCCCTGGGCATTTTCCATGGTGGCACGTGGGTCAATCCAGCAGCCTCATATGCACTTCGAGAATTTTCCTGTTTCTTTTTCCCATGAAACATCTTAACAATATACCAGTCTGACCAGCTTCCCTGATGTGGCAGGGCACAAAAACATACACCTGTCTCTCTATGCTTCTGGAATCCCACTCTGGAGGGACTTGTAGTGGCTGGGAAGAACAACAGGGCTCCACAGTGCCAAAAAGGGGGTTGAAACAAGAGAGGGCGTGAGTAGCTGAGTGAGTTGGGGACAGGCTGATGGCACATATTCTCATGTGCCAGCCAACTCTGGCCAACCGGGTGGCATCCAGAGGCATCTGTGAGAGCCTCAGAGGGAGCCACACACCTCTCCTTGGGGCTCCTGCATTGGGTTAGGTTCTTCCATCACAGCCATTTCTTCCTGAATTGAACTTTGGGTACTATTTACAGTTCACATACCACATAGGACTGCTAATCATTAATTCCTTCTCTTAATCAGAATTCTCTAGGTCTCTCCCAGACAAAAACTTCCATGTTATCTCTCCAAGATTCAAAGCATGATGCGTAAAGACCCTACTGTGCATTTTGCTGAACACGTTATAGTTCCTCTCTTGCTCAAGACTCACAATAACCCCAGAAGGTGGGACTATTACTAACCCCATGTCGCTGATGAGAAAACGGAGGTTCTGACGGCAGGTTACTTACCCAAGGTAACAGCTGGTGAATGGCGACAGTGACAGAGTCAACTTAATCAGCCTCAGACCACAGACCCAGCACAATGGGGAGTTTACTTTTCTGCAACTGTTGAGCTAATTTTTTCCTCAGGATGGGCCAAGACAATGGAAAGCTACAACAATGGGGTGACTCAGCGAAGGCCAGGGACCTAGGTTTAGGAAAGGGTATACACGAGAGGAACTTAGAACAGGGCTTGGCATGTGGCAGTGATATACACCGAATGCTGGTGCCCCCCTGAAACTCCTACGTTGAAACCTAATCCCTAGTGTGATGGTATTAGGAGGTGGTGCCTCGGGGAGGTGACTAGGTCATGAGGAGGGGAGCCTCTTTGAACGGATTAGTGCCTTTACTGGAGAGACCCCAAGAGGCCTCCCACCTCCCTCCTCCCACGTGAAGGCACAGCAAGAAGACAGCTGTTTATGAGCGAAGAGGTTCTCACCAACCTGTTGGTGCATCTTGGGAATTCCCAGCACCAGAACTGTGAGAAACAAGTCTGCACTGTTTACACCAATATTCTACTATTCCGAAACTAAGACAGGCAAGTAGCAAAGATAGGCAAGTGTTCAATGAAGAACTCTTACTTTTCTTTCTTTTCAAGAAGTTGGCTCCTCTCTGACTATATTATGCCTGGGATTAGAAGAGTCAGCAACAGTATAGGAGAAATTTATTCATCTAAACTCCAACTAAATACTTGCAGAAATGTAAATCCAATAATAATAAAACTTCTCGAAAGAGTATCTTTGAGTTTAGGTTGCTGGAATTTGAGCAGGTCTCTAGGCACCTGACTTGTCTGGACGGGTGTCCCTGTGGTTTGTTTCTCCCACGTGTAACAGCGTCAGGGGGTGGGAGGGTGGTGGTTGGAGGGGGCGGTCAGCATGTAGATTTTCATGGAGGGGACCGTTGACCTCATAGGCATTCATCAAAACTGAGAAGTAGGCATATTTTTAACTGCTTATATTTTACTGGTATTCAGTTTCTCTCCCTCTCTGAATTCCCACAGTGCCTCACTCTCTTCTAACAGGTGTCATCCTTGCATTTGGAATACCTGACCTGTATCCTTACTTCCTCAACCAAGCCAGCTCCTGGGATTTATTACCAGAATGTTAAGAATCTATAATGCCTCTTTGTACTCATTACCCTCCCAGGTAACACACTGCAAGCAGTTCATTCGCCTTTAAAAGGAGACTCCAGTGGTGGAATGTCCATGACCTCAAGATCAAGCTGCCATCGCTTTTTGCCTGGAAAATAACAACAGCCACCGTTTTGGGGGCCTTCTCCAGCCCCACTTCCACCCCTGTGGCCAAAACAACTTTTCTTAAAGAGCAAGCTTGGCATTTCACTCCGTTAACATCCGTGGTGGCTCTCAGTTACCTCTAATACTGTTAAACCTTCTGTCCCAAACTTCCAACATCTTGCCTGGCTCCAGCTTTCCCTCCAGATACTTGAGTCTCTATTGTCATTGAAAGTGCTCTTAGGGGCACCTGGGTAGCTCACTTGGTTGGGTGGCTGACTCTTAATTTTGGCTCCGGTTATGATCTGGGTCTTGGGATGGAGCCCACGTCAGGCTCTGTGCTCAGCGTGCAGTCCACTTGAGGATTCTCTCTCTTCCTTCACCCCTCCTCCCCTGGCTCATGAGCACTTTCTCTCTCGCTAGAGTAAATAAATAAATCTCAAAAGGAAAAAAAACAAAAGGAGAGTGCTTTCAGTCCATGGGTTCCCTGGGTAGCCTAGTCGGTTAAGCCTGGGACTCTTAATTTTTAACCAGGTCATGATCTCAGAGTTGCCAGATCAAGGCCCCATGTTGGGTTCTGCGCTCAGTGTGAAGTCCGTTTGAGATTCCTTCTCCTTCTGCCAACCCCCCTGCTCACTCTCTCTCCATCTCGCTAAAATAAATAAGTAAACAAACAAACAAACAAACAAAATGTGCTTTCAGCCCTTAAATGTGTTCTTCTTTCTCTTATTTCTGTATTTTTGTTCATGGTGTCCCATCTCATCTTTCCACACTCTGCCTGGTTTATTCCTCCCCATCTTTTGGGCTTTTTTTTTTTTTTAAGGAGGCATTTCAGAACTCCTTTAGTTTGCTTCATGGCCCAATGATGAGTCTAACTAACCTCCATTCTTCCTCTGCTACGCCTTGAAGTCACTGAACTGCTTTTCTCGATTTCCATCGGACTGTAAGCTCCCTGAGGAGCAGGGAGCTTCTCCCTCTTTAGTTGCACGTCCAATGTCTGGTATAGAGTAAGTGATCAATAAATACCTGTTGCATGAATAAACAGAGGTCCCCCAGTGGCAAGAAACACTCCCCAAGCAGAAAGAGAGACAATAAGAATTTTTAATGCATGGAAAGTCCTGCAGGGACTCTGGGCAGACCCACAGGTAGCAGGAAGAGGCAGGGATCCTGCAAACTCAATAACGTCTGGAAAAAAAAAGTCACAAAGACCCAAGCTTCCTCACTGCACCAATCCTCGGGGCCTCCTTCCTGATGCTGAAGAGGTCAGACTGTCTCTCCAGAGGCCTCCTCCAGGGTCCATCGCAGGAAGGAAGCTGAGTGTGGCAGGAGGAAGGAAGAAGAGCAAAGGCCGCTTGGTCTCCACCTGAAAGCTCCTGCCTCGGGACCGACCGCCATCCATAAGAAAAAGTTTAAAAAGGAGAGACTTCGATAGAGTCAAATAATATCTTAGAAAAAATAAAAGATAGAGAAAAGCGGGTAATTCCAGTGGTTACACAGTTCTCTGGCGGCTGGCCACAAGAGAAAGAGTTTGCTTTGGCCTTGCTGGCAAGCCTCACCCGCCAGGTCCGTCCCCAGCTGTCCCCCGGCCCCCCCAGGCCCCAGGATCCACAAGAGTACTGCTCCCCCTCCCACGGAGAGTCTCTGTGCTCACGGAGGGCTGCACCCTCCCTCACCGGCCCTTGGACTCCCCATACGTGTTTCGGGCCATGGACACCATCTTCTCCTCGCATGTGATTTTGGTGTCCTTGAGGATGCTGTACCACACCATACCCGCAGGCCGGACCTCCTCGCTGCGGCAGAAGAGGTAGGGCACGGTGTCCACGCGGCTCTGGATGTAAGCGCTTCGCAGGAGGCTGGAGCAGTGGCTGCTCACCCTCTCCAGTCGCCGTAAGATCAGGTGGGCCTTCCTGAAAGGGAGGATGAGACAGCGATGAAGAATGAAGCCCAGGTCAAGGTTTAAGCGTTTGAGGGGTGATAAAGTCAACAGAGAAATGAGGCCTTCCTGCTCCAACAGTCTCCTGTCCGTTCCCGGCCCGAATGTGGTATTTCAAACACCTACTCAAAAATCACCTCCAAATTTGTCCTCTTCAACTGTGCAATGTGTAAAAACGGAAAGCGACGTATAAGCTTTGATCCAGCATTTTCATTTCTAAGATACAAGAGTCCCAGGAGTTATAAGGTCACCAGACTTGGGACTCTGACCAAGAAGAAATCATTATAATAATGATACACGACCACAGCAATCGCAGCTAAAATTGCTGACACCTGCCACACTAGACGCAGAATAAATGCTTTACCTATATTTTAAGATTTTATGTAATCCTCACAACAGCCCTAAATATACTGTTCCTTCCACTCACACAAATGGATGTGGAACCCATGGCTCAGAGAAATGATATTGCGCGACCAAGTTCAAACATCAAGTTGACCATCGGGGCTGGGCATTTGGATCTAGGCCTGAACACCCACAAAGTTCCTCTCTAACTTCTGCGTTTGTGTTTCTTTAACTCTCTCATAGTCTTTCCTTTCTCACAGTCAAAAAATTTGGAAATCTTTCATCAAAGCCTTAATATCTAAGTCCCCAAATCAGATTTCTCTGTATCTCTTTTTCTCATCTCTAAAATAGTGGTGATGGTCTTAGCATCGTAAGTGGTGGTTAATATATACCATGAGAAATGCCCAAAGCCTGGCACAGAATAAGCTCCCAATAAATGATACATGATTATAAAGAATTGTAATGATGGTGCCTTGGGATCAAGGTCATACGGAACACTAGTCTGAGCAAGAATCACCCTGTCCTGTGGTGATCATCATTAGTAACTTACCTAGATCCCTTTAACCAGTAACAGAGAGAGGATCCCTGAGGTCATCTGATGGTTGCACAGAAAATTAAAGCTAGAAAGGATCTCTGAGATCCTTGGGTTTCCCGCTGATGGCACTGTTGACATTTGGGCCAGATAATTCTCTGTTGTGGGAAGTGGCTTGTAGGAAGTTTAGCAGCATCCCTGAGCCTCTGCCCTAGTCATAGAACTAAATTGTCTCCAGACACTGGAAATTGTCCTCTTGGGGGGAAAAATCACCCCAACTGGGAACCACTGACCTAGTCTGACCTATTCTTATTAAAGACGTGAAGACTGAGGCTCAGAGAGAGAAAGGGATATCCTTTTCCTGGGTCACACCACACATGAGACATCATCGTCAAGGGCCTGTCACCCCGTGGAATCCAATTTTCTCCACATTCCAGCATCTTCAAGACACCCAAGAGCTACATGAGCAGCGCTCTCCTGCCGTCCTCTCCATGCCCCTCTGAGACCCCACCAGGGAGGATGTTTTACGACAACAGACCCCACAAATGGGAGACTGTGTTAGGCACCCGCACCATGGCTGGAAAAGGGCCGGGCTTCTGTGTGTGTGTTTTGTGGGCATGATTTATGAGGCACCTTTCAAAAAGTCCTCTTTGTATAGTTCACCACTTGGGTGGAATATTTCCTGAGGTGCCAAGAATTCATAGCTTCATAATCACACTCGAGCTGCCCCTCTGCCCACAGTCCTCTCTCCCCGCTGCCAGGCACCTCCCAACGGGGAGCCTGGGGAGTTTGTTCCCCTCTCCTCCTGGTTTGAGCCCTTGCTCTGCTCCTTAATAGCTCTGTGTCCTTGGGAAATTTACTTAATGTCTCTAAACCCGTTTCTTCAGTTGAAAAATGCGGCTGTTGGGAAGTTACAGGAGATAAAGTCATTGACTGCTCATTTACTGAGCACTTATTTTATGGCAGGGCTCCCTCTTCAGTGTGAGGGACAGACAGATGGAAAATTACAACACAGGTAGCAAGGGCAATGATAAGAGGAGGTGTGGGGGCTGGGGAGGGGTGGGGGGAGTAGAGGAAGGCGCTTAGGTAGGAATGAGAATATCCAAGAAGATTCCTAGTAGAAGGGCAACTTGTGTTGAGTCTCTAAAACGAGTAGGGGTTAAAGAAGACAAAGGCATTACAGGAGGCAGAGGAAAAGGCATAGAGATAAAGGATTATATAAAAGTTCTGAGGATTTATGGCAGGAATACCAGGGATACCGTGTGTAAGCGGAGATACGGTGGGGAACTAGAGAAGTGGCAGGGACCAGGCCACTGGGGCTTAGGAACTGGAGTGTTGGTTGCACAGAATAATGGTACATCATCCAGGCTCCACAGCCTGACTGCTCAGGTTCAAACCCTGGCTCAGCCACTTAGTAGCTCTGTGATATTGAGGGAATTATTTAACCAGATGTGACCCAGTTTCCTTATCCCTGAAATGGGAACAATACCTGTATCTACCACAAAGTCTTGTTAAAAACAAACAAACAAAAAACAGTGTTGATGAATCTGTAACAAGTCTTCAATACATATTACCTATGATTGTGGTCTGGAGGGCAAACTGGGGAGTGATCCAAGGGTTTCAAGCAGCAACAAAACGGATTCAGAGCGGGACTATTTAAAAACGTTCCCGGCTGCCATGAGGAGAATCATACTGCGGGAAGGGCCAGACTGACAGCAAGAAACCTGGTCGGGCACACATCCAGGTGGTAAGTGTTTACTGTCATCGTACTTAAGGGCACTGGTTTGCTTTTTCTCTCTGTGTTTTTAAAAAGCTTCGTACTCCTTCTGCTCCCGCATTTATAAAAAGGGAGTAACATTCGCCAACTTCATAAAGTTACAGTGAGGATTACATAAGTTAATAAACGCAAAACTCTTAGAAACATGTTTGGCCCATCTTAAGTCCCTGACACAGGGTAGCAAGTATCACTGCCAACACCCCGCCCCCCCATCATCAGCCTTATTTGTGTCCTGGTGTAAGCCTAGAGCACCTCAGTAAGTCAGTGGCAGGCGAAAGACAGAAATGCTAACAGCCTCTAATTTGGGGTCAAAGAGCTGGGTTGGAGACAGGCTGCATGCTCTGGGAATATATAAAGTGAACACCTAGTCATTAATTTGGGGGCTCAGAAATCTTCTCGAGGGATGTAACATCTGCACCAAGACTTCAATGATGAGACAGGGTTTTCGGGTAGATGGGGAGGCAGAGGAAAGAGCCCATTGAAAGTTAGATCACAAAAAGCACGAACACCCAGTTGTTTGAAATGGTTAGCAAAAAGAATGGGTAAGAGACTAGTCAGTTTGGCAGATATCGGACCATCGAGGCTTTTCAAAGTCATGGTGAAGTATTATATTTTAGGGGCAATGGAGAGTGATTGTCTGATGCAGACAGTCACAAAAACAAGTTATGAATATAAAATGAGGTGGGAAAGGGGAATTCCTCCAACATTTCCAAATGCTTTGTCTCCAAAGTCCCAGCCATTTCCTCAAGGAGAATCTTGGGACTCAACTGAACCAAGTCTCCTTTTGAATGGATGGGGAAACTGAAGTTTGGAGAGAGAGAATAGCCCAGGAGAACACCTTAAGTTAGTAACGAGGGCAGAGCAAGAACCAGGGCTCCTGGTTGTACAGAGCTGAATTGAAATATCTGGCCCTGGAGTCACAGATTCAAATCCGACCTCTATAACTTAACAGCGATGTGGATCATCAGCAAGTTCTTTGATGCCACTCTTAGTTACAGCATCAGTAAAGTGGAAGTAATAGCAGTGTTTTGGGGGAGAGGGAGATAACCCGAGTAATTTGCTTACTCTCAGTAAATGGTAGCCAAGATTCAAAGTAGTATACTGCGGTAGAAAGGACACAGGCTTCAGATCCCGTTAGGGAAGTCACTTCTCTGTGCGTCTGTTTGCACATTTGTAAAATGGGACTAGAGATGCTTATTTTGTGGGGCTGTTGTTAGGCTGAAATGAAATGACTGCTCTAGGCACCCAGCACAGAAGTCTGTACACAATAGGCACTAAACCCGTGTCAGTTCACTGAACCATCCCTGTTCTTTCTCCAACACACACACTGCCTCAGATCTCGCATTTAGCCAACAAAGACAGGAGACGTCAGAAGGTGATGCCATGGAGAGAAGGGTTGGAGATGCGTAAAGGCCAGAGAGGCGGAGGAGGGAGTGAGGCACCAAAGGCGAGAGTGCCGGGCAGTAAATCTGTAAGCAATGGGGATGCACAAATCAAAGGCTGGGCACGGTCCAGCTTTCCCTGGAGAGGGAATCCTAGGTCAGAGCGCCCACTTCTCCCAAATACCGGAAGTGGAATCTTCCTCACTGGAGACAGGACCCAGACCTGCTGCGATAGGAAGCCAGGGGTGAAGGAGCCACTGCGCGTGAATTTATGATTGCATTTGCAGGCAAGACCGAGACAGGACTGGCTTGTGGAGGAGTCAGGGGCTGAGTTCTGATGCCGCTTCTCCAGAAACCTTTGACCGACCATTCTATTCCAAGCACCATTACCCAATCAGCTGTTGACACCGTTAGTGGACAGAGACCTAATTTCTAAGGGGCCCTTGGAATGGAGGGGGAAAAAAAAGAGGCGGTAAGGAAACAGTCCTACTGGCCTCACTCCCTCCTCCCTCTCTCCTTGGGTTGAGCTTAAGCGTCTCGGCGTTAGCTGACCTCAAGCTTAATGAGTCGAGGGCATGACGTGGTCGCACAAAAACGGACACAACCACCAGAAGTAGACAGGGCAGATTAAGAGAAAGAATGACTTCATTCATATTGTCCCGGTCAGGCCACATCTGGAGAGCCCTAGTCACTTCTGGTAAGAGGGACATGTGCAAACTGTAGCCAGATGCTGCTGCTGAAGGTTGTCTCAAAAGCAAGTCTTAGGAGGAAGTGTGGAAAGCAGGAATGGAATGTGTCCACTGAAGGGGGATAGTCAGGCAAATGGTTATGTTGTTCTAATAAATGAAGACTGTGGGGGTGGGGTGGGGGTGGTGGGGGCTGAACCTAAATAGAACCCCCGTCACAATCCTAGCGTTTATACTTCAGTCCCAGTCTTTAGGTAGGAAAAGTGAGCCTCAGGCTGGTCATATGATTTGACCAGGATTAACAGTGTGAGAATAGCATCTAGATCTCTGTTGCAAGGCCCCCAGTGTTATCAATGATGTCACTCTAAAATTAACAGAAGGCAAATTTTTACTCCTAAGGAAAAAAAAATAAACTTAAAACAGAGTCCTCTAAGTATAGAATGGATCCTTCCATATCTCCAACGAACTTCCTTCACTGGAGATGATCAAATCAAGTATGTTTTAGAAAGGAGACTTAGTCTGTTTGGGGTTCTGTAACAAAATACCACAGACCGGGTAGCTTACAAACATTATAGATTTAATTCTCACAGTTCTGAAGGCTGGGAAGTCCAGGATCATGGCCCTGGAGGATGCGGTGCAGTGGCTGGTGAGTGTTAGCTTCCTGGTTCAGAGATGGTACCTTCTTGCTGTGCCTTCAAATGGTGGAAGAGGCAAAGGATCTCTCTGGTCCCTCTTTTATAAGACTACTGATCCCATTCATAAGGGATCCACCCTCAAAACCTAGTCACCTCCCAAAGGCCCCATATTTTAATACTATTACCTTGGGCATTAAATGTTGGACCTGTGAATTTTGGGGGATACAACATTCAGACCACAGCAGAGTCTAATGGTAGTAGAAACTGAAGAAGATTTTTGTTGTTTTTGTTTTTAATCTAAAAGGAATTAGGGGATTCGTTCACAGAGAAATACCATCTGATGGGCATCTGATGAGCACTTCACAACAGAACCTGGTGTGACACAACTGCCAAGGCATGGAGGTCCTGATGTGAGAGGTTCCACTCATGCTTCAAAGTCATACTGAAACGTCATCTTCAGGAAGTCTTCCAGATCTCCCCAGCTCTCATAAGTCATCTTTTTTCCTTTTGTTGCTGACGCCTTTTATTTCTCTGTTGTGATACATACCATATTCTGCCTTCGTTTTGTATAAACCTTGGGATGCAATGTGTTACAATGGACAGGATATTGGTTTGAATTTTGCATTTTTGGGGTTATTTTGAATTTGGCCTCTGATAGTTACTAGCTGTTTAACCTTAAAAAATTTACTCAATTCTACCACTTCTCTGTTGCTTAATCTTCAAAATAGGCGGTCCAGGAGATGAAGTGACAGATAAACGACTGGGCCCGTGATACGCACCCATAATATCTCCCATCTGCTTCTTGGGTAGCAGTCCCCCTGTTGTCCAGTTCCTGGCTGTGCAAGAAGAAGGAACTAATAAGGGTGAATTGCCTTGAACTGAGGAAATTCTCCGTCCCTACCTTTCCAAATCCAGTAATTCTCTAGCAGGAATTGATAAATGGAATGAAGTGGCTAAGAGCATTGATGTGGACCTAGGGAATTAATCCGGCACGTGGGCAAAACATTTATATAGATTTGTTCATAAGAGCAAAGCATTTGGAAGAAACCTAGTTGGTCTTTAATAGAAGACTCAATTAACATATGATGCATTCATATAGTTGCACGGACAAAGAGCTCTCCCAGGTAACATACCTATATAAGCATCCATGAGAAAGGACTTGTTAAGTGTAGACAGGTGGGTAACAGACTATGCTGTAAATATTTATTGAATATAGCAGAGTTGATGGAAATAGAGCTGTGGCTAGAGATGCAGGTATATCCTTAAGCCTGTATCAGAGTCCCTACTCATGTGCAGATCCATGTCATCATACCTGTATCGATATCTGGAAAGCACACTAATAATGATTTTATCCCTGGGTTGGGGTTACGGGATTCAGAGGTGCAAAATTCTTAGTTTCCATTTTATATGCATTCACATCATGTAGATGTTATAGAGTGAGTAAGAATTACTTTTAGGACAAAATACAATCAGGTAATTCCATTTTTGAAAACACGTGAATATACACACATATTTTATAGTTGGTGTGATGAATTTGTGCAATGAAGCCATGGTTTTATGGCTTCCCAGTAGTTCACTGGGGTTAGTTTCAGAATAAATCCACATCAAATCTAGCCTTGGACTACTCCCACACAACAGAAACCCAGTGGGTCAAATACTGCCACCTAGATATGTTATCTCCAACACCAGGTTTGACAGGTGATTGGTGAGATAAACAGTGAAAATATTTACATTTTGTCTTCCCCTTATTCTCACAAGAAAACGTAAGACCTTCCCAAGAATTCATTCCTTAACCGATGGTATGACAGAGTCTCAGCTAACCCAGCGATTTCGGTGCAGAACTGATACAAACTTCAAGAGAACAGCCAACCTTGTTACACTATCGGTGGGAACACTGATCCATGGGACACTTGTTCAAAGTCATACTGTGTTTTGTTTTTGGATTTATCCATCCTAAGACATCATAAGTTATAAGAAATGCCACCGATTTAATAGTAGCCTTTTAAGAAAAGAAGAATGTAACACAAATGTGCACATCCATTGTGCGTGCACATCCATTGTGCACTGTCCATCCTGATTTCAGAAATGTCAAAATACGCAGAAAAAAATTAAAAGTGCATCTGAGATCCATAGGAATATGGCCCTACAAGCCCAAGTATGCTTTTGCTCCCAATATCCTAGAAATTCCAAAAGACTTAATCCATGATAGTTAAGGAAAGAGCTAATATAATCTTGAACTGAAAGAATATCCAGGGACATCAAATTTGCTTATTTTCACTATGGATACAGCACAGGATATGGATACCATTCATAAGACGTGCCAACCCTTCTCAGGTAGGAAAGGCTTCTTGTCTTGTTACGTGGAGAAAAATCCCAGGCGAAACCACCCTGTGATGATTTCTGTGATCTCTTAGCAATGTCTGCCATGGAAGCAAGAGAGACTGAGATAGTACATATACTATTACCAGTCCAGAGAGATGGATTCACTGAAACAAAATCTCTTCAGTGCTCGCTCTCTTCTTCCTACTCTATCATTTCAGCCAAACGTAGCTGAGAGGATGGGGAAGCGCAAGAGTAGTCAAGGGTGTACTGACTGAAGCAAATTCTGGTCCTTAGCCACCTATGAGCTCAGCTTCTCAGGTCTCCTAATAGGAACCGTATGGCTGGGACAGCTGGGTATCAGCAGGTCTTCTCCGAGCAGCTGTTTGCAGCACCTGTGGCTGCCACGGGAACAAGGCTCTGGAGGACACTGGCCTGACAGACTCATTAGGCAGACATAAGAGATGCCCTTTTGTTACTAAATTTTATGGGGGTATGTGACTACAGATACAGGGAGAAGTACAGAACATTTTGGGGTTTGGTGATTAGAGGCCAACAGAATCCTAACAGAGTTCATCCCACGGTACGAGCCCTCCTGGGAAGAGCTCTTAACACCCTGGCCACCCGAGGTCCCTGAGAATGAGGACATGCTGGTCTGGAGGGGAAAGGACAGTCAGGGCGTGCCTGTTCTGTTCTCAGGTCTCTATGACCTTCAGGGCTTTCTGGTTCTCTGGCTCCCCAGCTGGAAGGGACTTTGCAGTCCAGCCCTTTTATGTTACAAATGGGGTCCAGAATGGCAATGGAATTTGTCCAAGGTCACAGCAAGTGGATGGCAAAACTAGGACAGGAACCCAAGCTCCCTGCTCCAGGGCAGTGTCTCACTCTCTCTCCTTTACAACTTGAAACCACGCACACTTGTGAACCCTTCAGAGTCATAGCACCTTTACCTAAACTGCTCCTCTGGGTTTTGGGAGAGAGAACAAAGTCCTGAACAGAGCTCACAAGAGCCATCATGATCTGCCCTCTGTTGAAGTTCCATCCTTGTTTTTTGTTTGTTTGTTTGTTTTGTTTTGTTTTCCCCTCTCGCCTTGAACTCTCTGTCCCAATGAGATTTGTACTTCTTGACTCAGGAGTATCCTCTTAACTACCCACCCCAACACTCATCTTTGGACTGGTTGCTCCTTTGGATGAGAACATCCTCCTCCTTCTGCCTGGAGGACTCCGTTCATCCTTGGATGCTAGGCAAAGACTTCTCTTCCTTCTCCACAGATCCTCCTTGGAGGTCAAGGTCTGGGTTAGCTGTGCCAGCTATTCCCATCTGGAGCCTTGTCACTCAAACTGTGCTTTAGGGACCAGCAGCATGGGCATCGCCCGAGAGCTTATGAGAAATGCAGCCCATCCTAAGCCACTAAGTCAATTTGAATTTTAGCAAGGCTCTCAGGAGATTCTCATGTGCATTCAAATTGGACAAGCACTGCTAGAAAACAAAATTCCCACCCCTCTTTTTATAGCATGCTTCTTGTAACATGTTTCTCTGCAATTGCCCATAGACTTTTTCTCACTAGGTGCTGCTCCTTGTAAAGGCAGGATCTGTCTTCTTCATACATGTCCAGCCCATAGCACAGAGCCTGGCACACAGTAAGCACATTAAGTGAATCAATGAATAAATAAATTAATGAAATGTGGTTTCCTTGGTCCCCTTAATATGTGCAAGGACAATGCATTTTTTGATTGCTATCTTTGAGCTGGAAAGACCTTAGAGTTCATGGAATTCAGTTATCTCCAACTGTGACCTACAGATCTTTAAGAGCTCAGAGACCTAAGGTCCTTTAGGAGTCGGGGAAAAGGGATTTGAAATGGAGACCCAGCAGGTGGGGCTCCAGGCCACCCTCTCTAACTTCTACCAGAACAACTGTCCAACCATCTGAGCCAATTCTCCCATTGAGCCAAACTCATCCCATTATCCATTTATTTAACAAGTAATTATTTAGCACCCACTTATAAGAGTGACTAGGACCTAAAGAATCAGTAAGTACACATAAGCTGACATCACAGGGCAGAAGAGAGATAACACAACAGTAAACACATAAGACACATGAGATGCTGAAATTAGGTAGGTATAATGTAGAAAATTCAAACATGAAGGTGTGATTGAGAAAACAGGTAGAACTTTTAGAGGATTTTCTGAGAAAGTAGCATTCTAGTTAAGACCTATGGTTCTATGTAAGATCTATTTAGGAAAAAAAAATTCACTGCTAAAAAGAAAGAGTACCACTGCCCTAGTTTATCCTGATCATTTTATAGATGAGGAGACTGAGGGCCAGAGAGAGCCAGAGCCCAAGGTTGCACAGTAAGTTCATTAGCAGGGTCAGGATAGATTAGGTTGCACCTATCTTGATTCCTGCTGACATGCCAGTGTGGGATGTTAGAGGAATCTCATAGCCCATCCGGAGACTAGAAAGACTGAGGAGGAAACTGGGTGACACCAACTGGGGTTGGAGGACAGCGACTGGTGACGGGTTGGCCGGATGTTAGTGGGTTATCACAGTCCGCTACCAAGTGGGTTTTCCTGCCTCTGTGGGAGGCCAGGCAGCCTTTCCAGAAGATTTATGTCCTGGAAGGTCATAAAGGAACTGAGAAGGCTGTAAAGACAAAGTCAGGAGTGGAGTTCTGGTTTAGCTTCCACCCAAACTCTCTGAGCCCTGTGGGAAAGCCCAATAAAGTGCGATGCTTTCCCGGTCCATAGGCAAGATGGCAGCCCCGGTGCCTCACGCAGTGGCTTTCATCTGGGGCTCTGTGCTTCTGCCTATCTGCCCTCTTTTCGCTTTTATCTAAAGAAGCTGCCTTTCATGTGAAAGAGAAAAAGTTATAGTCCAGGACCCAATGGGCAGATAAGGTCTGTTCCAGGGAGAGATCCCTTCTATCCCAGACCAAGCTCTCGTCTGCTCCCTTGAGGGCCTCAAATCCTCGGAGGGATATTGCAAGAGTTCTAAGGGCTCAGGGTGAGAGCTCAGGACAGAACCAGCTTCCATATCAAACTGTGCAACTATGGGCAGCTCATTTAGCCTCATGGGGCCTCTAATTCCTTATCCACAAAACGAGAATACCCTACTTAGCCCAGTTTACGGGGTAATTTTAAAGCTTTTTTAAAGCACAGAGTGCCGCCCATCAGGCGATTCTCTCCAGTGCTATCAGAACCACCCTGCTGCAGATCGCCACACTATCTCCCCTGGATTATTAAAAGAGCAGCCTCAAGGACCTCTCCACCTCCCTCCTGTCTTGACTCCTCTCGACCGACTATCTAAGCTTCCAACTGGGGTCAGAGGGATCTTTCTCCCCCTGAAGATCGGCAACATCACCCCATTGTGAAAAACACTTGAAAAGTTTCCCATTACTCTAGGGAGATAATCCAAACTCTTTAACCCTACTTACAGGGCATTCAGGACTGGCCCCTGCTGACCTCTCCCTTCTTATCTCCTACTGCTCCTGCTGTCACACACTTTGCTCCAACTACACGGAAATTCTTTCAGTTCCTCTACACAGTGTTTACCAAAGTGGAGAAGGAGTTCCCCAGGGGCAGGAGAAAGCATTTTAGGTGGTACTCCGGATGATCACAGACCCGGCATTAAACAACCATGAGTCACACTGGGAAAGGCAGTCAGATTCTTTTTCATTCTCTTCCCCTCCTTTGGATTACTTTTAAAAATAAAGTGTCCCTTTGAGACTGTGTCTTCAGTACTTCTCTAACACTTGCTAATCTCCTTTTTATTTATTTTTAAAGATTTTATTTATTTATTTGACAGAGAGAGAGAGAGGGAGGGAGGGAGGGAGGGAGGGAAGGAGAGAGCACAAGCAGGGGGAGCAGCAGAGGGAAGAAGCAGGCTCCCTGCACAGAGCCTCAGGGATCTACCAGGATTGAAGAGCCTCTCTGGCTCCCAGAGCCTCAGGCTCTACTAGGATTGAAGAGCATTGTTTTCTGGTTTTGTTTGTTTTTTTCTCTTCGAATGTATCAAATGTTTACATTTAATTTTCTATTAAAAATAAATGGTGCTAATTTTCCCTTTATAAAATGATACAGTGCTGTTTTTTTTTTTTCAAATAGATTTTCAGGGAGAAGTGAATCTAAGAAATACCAAAACAAAAAGTACTTAGGGTACGGTGATATGTCAAAAATCATAAAAGTGGCAGGCAAGTGATGAAAATTTGAGGAAAACCCTGCTCTAATGTAACATCACCGCCTCTGTGCATTCCCCTGGCTGGTCACTCAGCCCCAAACCCTCCAATCCTCCTGTCCTTCTTCTTGTCTGACCCCTATTCGCTCTGTCAGCCTCAGTCTCAGCCTCGGGAAAGGGTTCACTGGGTTACCCAGACCAGATGTCTATGCCTTGCCTCCTCAAAGGGCCCTATGCTGCTGTCATTATACTTACTATTCCTATTCTTTGCAATTGCATGTTTAATTACCTCTAACATTGAGCTTCTTCCTTTTTGTCACTGCATGGTCAACGACCTACTGGTAAGAGGGGCTACTACGTAAACGATGAGAGAAAGAAAGAAAGAATGATGAATCAATGCTGTTAGGTATAAGGCATGAAAGAGAGTCACCATCCCCTATTCTACTTTATGAAGCTTTAGAAGATAGTGATCGTGTCTTGGTTATATCTGAATTCACAGAGCCTAGCACAGTGGTTGGCATAGTCATTGCTGGTGACAAAATCATGTCTTAATACGCACTGAATTTAGGAATGTATTTAGTCAGGGTCACTAATGGACTTAATTCTAGAAAACCTCAGATTTCTTTTTTGTTTCTTTCTCTTTTTTTTTTTTTCCTTTTGGAGAGAGAGGGAAAAGGAGTGACTTGGGGGGTGAGGCAGAGGCAGAGGGAGAAAGAGAACCTCAAGCAGACTCCATGCTCCGTGCAGAGCCTGATATAGGGCTTGATATCATGACCCTGAGGTCACGGCCTGAGCCAAAATCAAGAGTCAGACCCTTAACCAACTGAGCCACCCAGGTGCCCTTAGAAAACCTCAGATTTCTTATGGAAAAATGGAAATAGCCCTAGATTTGGGGCCATGACCCTGCCACTATACCCTTCCATGATCCTGGTTAGCACACATCTCCAGGAGTCCAGGGTTCCCATCTTTAACACTGAAGATGGAAGGTGGGGAGTGACTGCGGGAAAGAGTGCTGATGTCTCTCTCCTGTCTGACATTCCAGGGGTCCAAGAAGCTAAAATTCCAAGATTCCCCCATTCTCCCTGTCCATTTCCCATCTCTAACCCTGACGAGATTAAGGTGTGTGACACGCTTATTAATCTGACAAAGCACATTCCCAGTCTATGGAAAAAAATGTCCAGTAAAATCAGATAGAAGCAAGAAGAATCCACCACTCCACTCCACTCATACTCACACACCCATTCATACCTGGGCCCCAGCTCATCCTCACTCCTCCAGACAAAGTCGCCAAACTTCTCATAGTGAGAGTTGTAGTGGTGCTGGACTCGGAACAGCATTGAGGCTGAGACCTCCATCAGCGTGTTGTAGGCAGTCTGCTGCTCCTTTCCACTTGTGTACCCATTGTACAGATTGTAGATCTTGTCTGCTATCTCTGAGGGGGAGAAGTGCAGGCACAGATCACTGGACAGCAGGAAACAGTGAGGATGGAAACACGCCTCGCAACAAGAAAGGCACATTCATGTTGGACTTTGTGTGTGGTATCCGAGGGCAGACAGACCTTAATTCCATCCTGAACATCATTGACTAGCTGGGTTCAATGCTCCTATCTAACAGCTGAAAATAATGATGTCTATTCTGGAGATACACTTGGGAGGATAAAATTAAACAGTGACTGTAAAGCCCTCAACACAGGGCCTGGCACAAAGCTAGTGTTCATAATTTGCAAGCATCATTATTAATATACATTTGGTACCCATGGTTTAACATAAAATTCCAAACAAGTGCAGAGGCTTAAATCAACAGACTTGGGCTCATCTCAACAGTCTAATTCTATAACTCCTCTGTAATATTTCCAACACAGCTCTGTGATCAGGTCTATCAGGTCTGCTTTCAAAAATCTTTCAAAGAAAAACCGTGGGAATTCATGGCAATTTCTACTCCTTTAGTCATTCCTAGTAATTGATATAACTTAAAGTCATTATGGGTTACTCCCTTGAATGGAAGATCCATTCTTTCATCTGTGAAGACTCTAATCAAGATTTATGTACATCCCCAAGTGACTAACAGTGATTGCCTCTAGAAGAATCTGGGGGACTTGGGTTCAGGATGGGAGGAGCATTTAGTTTGCAATATTTCCACTCTGGTTTTTATTTTTCTGTCTTTTTTTTTAACCACGTGCATTTTTTTTAAATATGATGGTGATGATGATGATGGTGATGGTGATAATGATGATGATGAAAAATGACCAGGAAACTATCTCACATCCCCTCACCTTTGAGACACAAGAGTTTCTCAATAGGAGAACTATCTCCTCTTGTCTGGTAGCATGCAAAGTATGTATTATTGAGATTATTGAGCTATTTGTAGAAATGTCAGTCTCTCTTAAGAGACTAGACTGTAAATTTCTGAAAGGTGAAGATCATGTCTCTTCTGCATTGCTTGTATACTAATGCTCTTAGAAAATATTTGCTCAATTTGAAATGAACCATCAGGACTCACGATCTATCACCACATTTTTGTCAGTCCTGATGTAGAAACTGTATCTACATGTTGGCTAAGAACTAAGTACATGGTAGAACTGATTGATTGGTTTCTATTTTTTTCCGATACTTTGTCTGATGTTTACAACTTCATGGGCCAGGAGCAGCAGAAAAGTTTAATCTTGCATGCTAAGTCTAAGTGATAGTCACTGACTGTAGCTCTATGCTCAGGATTCTGAGGCCACCCCCGGGCTAGATGGAGATGAATGCTATGAGGAGCTAACGATATCTGCCAAGGGCTTAGTCATGGAGTGGTCTCCTGTTGTCACTGATAAGCCAGTTCTAACATAGACTGAAGTGGGAAAAAAGTGCCTGGTATCTACAAAGCCTAGGCTAAAGGGCAGGATATAGTCACGGGGCTCTGACTCTACCATTCCTTTCCTCTACATCAGAACATAGACAAATGCTACGAAAGAGGAACAAGTCTTTCCACTGGATAAGATATTGCTGGTCCATCTCAATTTCCTTCATGGCTTTGATTAATTTAGCCCCATGTTCCTCCCATCCCCTTGGTCCCTACACTTTCTTCTCTCAGTGCCAATAGGTATATGAGTCGGGAAAGGGGATAGTGGTTAGTGACTGCTGGGTGTAGAACTTAGAGGAAATATGGGAGTGACCTGGGAAGGGAAGAAATGTGTCACCTACCTTCTGCCTTGTTGTCATCCACCAGCGGACAGGCCGTCCTAAGGGTCACTGTGCTGAGCTCCGAGTGCCTTCCTCGTGTATCCACAGCATACAAAGTGAACCTGCAACACAGCAAGAAAACAGGGCACCAGGTTGTGACTTCAGAGAAGGTCCTGGAAGTTATAAGCTGGAAGACAAAATCACAGTACAAGAGCAGTGGTCAAAGGAAGTCAGGGATGCTTAGGCTGTGAGAGAAAAGATTTGGGAAAAAAACAATGGCAACAGTAAAGCATTTATTGGGCACCAATTGGCTGCCGGGCACTTTGCATTTACTAACTTATTTTACAAGTAGGCAAACCTGGAAGGCAGGGATTATGATCACCTGCACTTCACCAATAAGGAAACTGAGACTCTGATTTTGTATCTTTCCACAGTCTCACAGTTACTTGGGAACAGAGTAGTCTGAGTCCTGGACTTCAAAGTGAACCCCAATGCTATCTGGCTTGGCTGGACATACTCATTGATATGTTCTTTCATTCATCTACTTAACAAAAACTTCTTGAGCATTAAGTCTATGCCAGGAGTTATTTTATTCATATACTATATGAGCTGGGTACTATGATTGTATTTTTCCAATAAGGACACTCTTTCCAAAGAGGTCAAGTAATTGACCTATTATTACATATTAAAGTCACAAAAGGGGGCCAGAACTTAGGTCTGCCTGAATCCAAAGATTATGTACTTAACCACAATGTCAAATCTAATTCCACCTTTTGTCTTTCATTAGCTGGCTTGGAGTGCTGGCAAGGGTAAGGAAGTGTGGGTCAACACCTAAAACATATGTCTGAAGAGGCCTAAACATGGGGTATGTTGGCCCCATCTTCAGAAGGAAGCTCATGTATTCATCTGCTTTCTCAGGATTTTGGCTTCTGCCTTCGGTACAAGAACAACAGCATTGTGATATGGGTATTCTGTCTCTCCTCCTGCTGTATGTCAGCGGTGGGAGTGGAGCTCGGTTCTAATGCTTACTACAGCCAGTACTGTTATTGTCAAGAGAAGCAGGGGTGGCAGAGGAAGGAGCTTGGTCTTGGAGGTGGCCAGGCTTGGGTTCACACTCTATTCTACTCCCTTGCTCTGTGACCTTGGTCGAGTCACTTCACTTCCCTGTGCTTACTTCATCTGTCTGCATCAGGCATCTCTAAGTGTTTCTGTACAGGGAGAGTTATGATCGAAAAGCCTTGCAGAGGGGTTGGAAATAAGATCACAAAGAAACTCCAGGATGTGAGAAAAAGCAAGTGGCAGAGCAGGGAGGTAAGGACAGTACTGAGTATTACTACCATCACAACCCATCTAGAACACGGCAGAGGCAAGATCCAAACCCTAGCCTGCAGGTCCCAGAGGGCGTATACTTCCTGGCTTAAGTACAACAATCCCCTGGCATTTACCAGTACTGGGTATATACAGTAGGCATTCGGTAAATATTTGAGTAAATGCATGAACCTGAGTATCATATCTCATTTCTTAATCATTTCTACCTCAACAAAATGGGGATATTTGTAGACATAATGCATGACTATCTCAGAGATGACACAGACTGATACATGAGAAGTGGCTTGGAAGTTATGGATTTTTTATAAAGACCATGTAAACAGCACTTATTTGTACACGAGTAGACATTTAAAAAATGCTTTCCTGGGGAAGAGGACATGCATTTCAACTCAGGGGAACATGGAAGGATGTAGTGAATGGAATATGTGAATTAGCCTCAAAACATGAGGAGTTGGAAAATTTTTTTAAACGACTTTCCCATTGGCCATGTACGTTTTCATGGTACTTCCATAATACATTTCCTCCACCAAGAGGGTGTGGGGTCACCTCTCTGCTTGGCCAGCAGCATGCTGAGGAAGAGGCAGCCTTCCCCTCTCAAGTTATAAAATCTTAGGGAGAATCCTTGCTTTCCCCAACTGTTGGCTGAGTCTTCTCTGGGCCTCAGTCTCTGTAAATAGGGTGAAATTAGCCATCTCTCACGAGTTTGGGACCAAGACTCAATGATACAACAATGGAACAGGACTGGCTCAATCTTTGCTCCCGAAAAGGTAGCTTCTATTTGTGTTATTAGAGTAACCGAACGTGTCAGTGGAGGCCTGGGGATGGAGGAGGCCTCAGGCCACCGTGCTGGTGGGGGCGGAGGGGTGGAAAAAGAGGAGGATGTCAACCTCACAGGCTTGGGTCAAAAGTCACAAGGCCAAGCGCTTTCTGCTCGTCTCAGCTGTAATTGTAGAACGGTTCCAGAGACACATCTGAAAGCTGTTAGGGGACCAGGCAGGGCTTGGAGGGGCGTTTTGTGAGGGGAAGAAAGTGGAGGCCCCTGATGCAGAGAAGCGGGGTGGGGGGGCAGAGACTGAGAAGCAGACACAGGGACACACCCATAGAGCAGAGTGAAAAGTGGGGACAGAGAGAGAGACTGAGAGAGGGCACAGGCAGACCTCAGTGTTCCTCAGGGGATTCAAGAAGGGTGCTAACTACCTTCTGCTCAGTTCTTCCATCTTCTCCCCGCCCACTGAAGCAGGCTGAGATACACTGATAACTTGATCTATAACCCCTGAGCCAGCACCAAACTCCATATCCTTCTTTACCCGAGGGCATACGGAAGCCCGGAGAGGAAAGCTTCTTCATAATTCAGAGTAGACACTGTTTTTTCTGACTCCTCCCCAGGGCTCCTTCTATACGCTACCCTGCTTCTGGTACAACTGGCTGATTTAGGTCCCACTGCACCGATCAGATACTTTTATTAAAAAAGAGGTGGCTCCAAGGATGTAGTGGGATGGGCTCTTTAGGCACCTGAAGTTCCAGGCTCAAACCCTTGCTATTTCTTCCTCTGACTTTGTTTTAGGGGAAAGAACACTGGCCAAGGTGCCTAACAAACAAACAAACAGAAACACCCATAAGTACACAGAACAAACCAGCGGTTGTCAGAGGGGTGGGGTGGAAGGGGATAAGCAAAATGGGTGATGGGAAGTAGGAGGTACAGTCTTCCAGTTATGAATAGGTCAGAGGGGTGAAAGGTACAGCATAGGGAATAGAGTCGATGGTATCATAACAGCCTTGCATGGTGACAGACGGTGGCTACACCTGTGGTGAGCACGGCGTACGGTAGAAAGCTGTCCAATCACTCTGTCAGACACTTAAAACTAATGTAATATAGTGTCTCAACTATACTTCAATTAAAAAAAAAGCTGAGTTCATGTCCCAGGTTTTTTTTTAATTACGTTATGTTAGTCACCATAAAACACATCATTAGTTTTTGATGCAGTGTTCCAAGATTCATTGTTTATGCACAACACCCCGCGCCCCATGTCCCAGGTTTTGCACAGGCCACTGTGGCCTGTGAGGTCTTGGATGTCTAAAGCAAAGCAGCCTTAGCGTATTGCAATTTCAACATGGAGGGAAGTGCCTTGTGGTTGACTACACAAATGCAAAGTAGTTTTCAATGTTTCTTCACCATCCTCAGGACTAAATCCAACTTCTTACTATAGGCTCCCCATACAGCTCCTTGATCTTCACTCCTCTGACAGTACTGTATCATTGAACCTCAAACTGACGCTAGCCACACATCCAGGCTGGTTTTCCAATCTTTGCTTCCTATTCCGTTTCATAGTAGAACAAGACCCAACGACTAACAGTTCCAGAACACGGATTCTACCTCTTGGCCTTTGGACATGCTATACCCTCTGTCTAATGAGTTAGAAAGGTCAAGGGTTTCTCCACTTGACCTTTCCCACCTTGTCCTTGGAGCAGCAGTCAAACCTCCTCTCCTCCAGTGAACCTTTCTCCACCCATGGTGCCCTGTGACCACATATGCCACATGACTGGGTCAGTGCTCATATGCTTCTCTCCCACTCCTGTGAACCTGTATCTTCAGGACCAGACTCTGGCTCTGCCTGTCTCTATCTACCCACTGACATCTGGTGCTCAGACACCTAAATCATGCAATGCTTGGCAAATACTTTCCAGAATGAATGACAGACTGAATGAATGACTCAATCAACTATGAAGTAGTAGTTCCCTTGTCTGGAAATTCCCCGTCTGTGAAATAAACAAAAGGGGACTTGGTTGAAAGGTCATTATAAGAGATGGAATGACAGAATGGCTAAAAGCATGAACCTAGAATCAGGCAATTTGGTCTTAAATTCTGGCTCCCCATTTATTGACTGTGTGAGTCCTTTTTACTCACCTGTAAAATAGGAAGCATGACATTAAAACCCACTGTGTAAGTTGTTGGAATAAAGAGAGATGTAGGGAAGTGCTCGCTATGATGCCTGGCATGTGCTAACACTCAATGAGACATGGTCACGGGTATTATTATCAATAGTACTGTTATCATGACACTGCACAGGGCTCCGACCCCTCCCCCTCCCCCCAAGACATCCAGAAGAAGTTGTCGTAGTGGAAATCAGAGGAGAGTGGGTAGAGAGGAAGCTGTTGTTGGTCCCCTCCAAGACCCTCAGACCCCCTCGCAGCAGGGGTGAGAGAATGAAACTGAGAAGTTAATTGGTGGTGAGGGCTTCTCACGGATCTGACAGGGGGTAAGAACAGGGACAGAGCCCCAGAGGCCCACATCAGGATCAGGTCCCCGAGAGTACGGGAGAATGCGTTTGAAGTCTCCAGGCCAACGCCTGCTCTTCCCCAGCCGCCACATGATTTAGGCATTCTGGGGAGGCAAAAGTCTCCTCGCTGATTTGAAGGGAAACAGATGTTTCCAGGCCAGAGGCCCTGGTCTTGTAAAACGCTCCTTCCCCCCACACAGCCTTGGCAAACAACTTCCCCTCGATTTAACCCCCCCCCCCACTGCCCGACACCCAACCTAACATCACTCCCCTCCCTGCCATTCCCAGCACGAAGCGGCCTTCTGCGTGGCGGGAAAAACATGGAGTCCCAGCTCCAGCTCTGCACCTGAACAGCTGGATGGCCAGGGACACCTAACTGCCCTTCTCTGGGTCTCAGTCTCCTGTCTCTGTGGTGAGGAAGCTAAACCAGTATCACCTCTAAGGGTAGGCTATATCTGACGTGTTAGGGACTGAAGATTTTTTTTTTCCTCTGAAAGAGTTGGTATTATTCATTCCAGAATGTTCTCCATTGCAGTCTATGGCAAAGATCATGGGATTGCATATTGAACTGCTCTGGCTTTTAATCTAGCTAGACTCTATCTGCTGCTGGGCAAGTGGTGACCTAACCATGGGCCTTGGTTTCCTTATCTGTAAAATGGGACAAAGGTTCCATCTCATTGGGTTGTAAGAATTAAATCAGAATTCAATGCCCTCACCCACATTTTAGGTTTCTTCGGAATGAAATTGGGTGTCATACCTCTTCCCCTGGACTCCCCAAAATGCACAGAACAGTTTGGACCCAGAGTAGGTGTGCAATTTTGTTTTTAAGCAATTATTGGCAGGAAAACTAGCTAGACACCAGGCAGTCCAAAGCCTCCGGTTCTTAATCTGTCTCTGCTCTAGCAGCAGAAAGAGCATTCTCATTTTCGGGATCAAAATGAAGCAGGGTATGTCATGGTTGGAGCGCATTTGGGAGCCTGACTCCTTGAGTTCAAATGTTGGTTGTACAACCTACTCTTTTTGACCCTGTGCAAGTTAATTAACCTCTCTGTTCTTTAGTGTATCTTGTCTTTAAAATGTGGGTGATAATAAATATAAGTGTGGACGATAATGTTTCCTCCTGCAGAGGGATGCTGAAGGACTAAATTACTGCCTGGCACACTGTAAGTGTTAAGGAAGCATTCGCCACTATTTGATGGATGTGTTTAAATTATTAATCTCTTCCATGATGGTTTTAAAAGTGAGCCCCCTCCCCCCAATTCTTTTTTTTTTTTTTTAAGATTTTATTTATTTGTCAGAGAGAGAGAGAGAGCACAAGCAGGCAGAATGGCAGGCAGAGGCAGAGGGAGAAGCAGGCTCCCTGCCGAGCAAGGAGCCCAACATGGGACTCGATTCCAGGACCCTGGGACCATGACCTGAGCCGAAGGCAGCTGCTTAACCAACTGAGCCCCCCAGGCGTCCTGCCCCCCAATTCTTCAGCATGACTCTCATTGATATGTGGGAGTTCTATGTCCCTTCACCTTGAATGCTGGTGGCTTCAGGAATGTTTTGACTAACAGAGCATAGCAGAAGGGATGCTGCGCGACTTTTCAGTCTGGATCATAAAAGGTTATGCAACTTCTATCTTGCTCGCTGAAACATACTCGCTCAGAGCCCTGAACCTCCATGCAAGACATCCAGCTACGCCAAGGCCACCCTGCAGTGAGGAAGCCAAGCCACATGGAAGGTGAGGCTACAGCAGGCACGCCAGTCATTCAAGACCAGGCCCCAGCTGGGTAAGTAAAGGAACCTTCAGGTAATTTCAGCCCAAGCAGTCAGGTCACTCATCCGGCAGCTGATGCTCCAGACTCCATGAAGTAAAGACAGCCGAGTCCACTGTGCCCTGTCTCGGTGCCTGACCCACAGAACCCATTAGCGTAATCAAAGAGTTTGTTTTAAGCCACTCAGCTTTAGGGTCATTTATTACATCATCAGCAGTAACTCTAACAACTTCCAAGCATCTATAGCCAGGGTCAGCAAACCACGGCCCATGGCCAAATCTGGCCCGCTGCATGTTTCTGTCAATAAGGTTTTAATGGAGCACAGTCACGCTCATTTTCTTAAAATGTATTTTCTGTGGATGCTTTCATACCACAGTGGCACAGCTGAGAAGCTCCAACAGAGACCATATGACCCACAGAGCCTAAAATATTTACTATCTGGACCTCTAGGGAGAAGGTTGTGGACTCCTGAGCTAAAGTTTTGCCAGCACATCACATAAAATCATTTATTTAAATTATTCTATTTGATTCCAGGGCTAGACATCCTTTCTGCCTTAGAGACAGGCTCAGGGAGGTCAGGTGGCCTATCCCAGGTCGCACAGCTCTCCTGACTCCAGGCGTCATGTCCCAACGGCTTGCTGAAGATCTGGACTCTGGTTTGCGTTCTGCCACTGAGTAAGCAGTGCGACCTTGGGCAAGTTCCACTGTGCTCTGCGCTCAGTTGCCCAGCCTGTGAAATGAGGGCACTGGGGCGAACTGGCTGACGGAATTCAGATGGCCAAAGTTTTCGCTGGCGGGGTGGGGGCTGTCAGGACTATCAAAGTGAGACTTGAGAATGCATAGTGAGGGGCTGCTGCAGGTCGCTGCTCTGTTCTACATGCGGCCCACCTACTCCCAGCACCCAAACCCAACCTTTTCGTCTCCCGGCTTGGGCGGACAGCTCGTGCTCTCTGCCAACATAAATATTTAATTCCAGTGCCCAGCACGGAGAGACCATCATGGTATTAAGGACTCCAGTCCTGGTTTCTACTTTCAAAACAACCTGGTCTGAGGCATGATTGGGAGGCTGCGCCTGGGACAAAGGTGAGGCAGTCTGTGGCTGTACTCCAAACATCAGCTCCCTCCACTTGCCTCCCTTCAACTCCTCCAGCTGCACGAGCTAACAGGTAAAGAATCAGGGGAGTGGGGGGAAGCCAGCAGAGAGAGCTCTGGAGGAAGGCCAAGTCTGGAACCAGTGTTGGTGCTAAGCTCAGGCAGAGGAAGAACAATCTAGAATAAGTACCAGACACCCACTGCTCTGCCTGTCAAAGCCCCCCATATCCACTGGTATGTGAACATTACTATAAATTCATAGTGCCAACACCACCGGGGACTCAGCAATGAATGATTATAGTAATGACATTTAAAATGAAATAAATATAAATGGACTTAAAATTAAAGTGCGTTGAGCTTATCTCCAGTATCCGACTGAGGAATGAATGAATGGCACAGCTGCTCCACCCACTGTGGACAACGGACTAAGCTTTGGATGTGCATTCAAGGACAGTCTGGATCTCCTGTCAGCTCCAACCTACAGGGAATGCCAACCACCTATGAAAATCCCATTTTCTCCTACCAAGAAAAAAGCACAAAACGGTGACAACCCTTACGTTCCCACCCTGAAAGCCTTAGAGGAGTGAACATGCCCAAGGATTTGAACATATAAAACTAGGTAAAGGGTCCATCTGAGCTCATTCATTCACCTATCAAATATAACCTGACCTCTCTTGAAAGGGAGATTCAGGTTGGCCCCGGTCTTGGCTTTAGCAGTAGTTTTTGTCCCTCTTCCTTCTCTTCGTCTTATCTGTCCCCTCCCCCACCTTTCTCTTGCTCCTCTTTTTTTCTGTGAGTGGACGACCTGGTAACACACTGTTAGACTGAAAATTGCTCTTAGTTGGAGGATGTTCGTATCTTAACAGGTTGTTTTAGGGCAAAGCAGACACAGACTAATTTTCTGGTTTCAAATCAAGGAATGAATTAAGCATGGAATGCTTTATTATTCCCTCTCAATTTACATTCCTGGAATCTTTAAAGCAAACTGTGGCCTTTTTCTTTTATCTTTATTATATACGGGACAGCCTCTCTAATACCCAGATAAAATCAATAATTTTTAAATGACTTCAGTTATAGGAATTTTTTACAGGAAAGCATAACTTAGAACTATCTTGCACTGAGAGACAGAGGGCGTGATTTAGAGGCTTAACCTTGTTTATAACCAGCTATGTGGCCGTGGCCAGATTATTTGACCTCTCTGTAGCTCAGATACTATTGACAACCCCATGGGGAGGCCGTGAGGACCAAATGTTCATTATGGATGTGAAAGTGCCTTAGAGATCCCACACACATTTCCTGGGCATTCACTTGGTGTCATACATTGTGCTGGGGGCTTTTACACAGCTGTCTTCTGTTCTCTTTAAATCTGCCTAAGGGGTGTGTATTATTAAATCCATTTTACAAGGAGGCAAATGAGCCATGGAAATTTGAATTGACTTTTCTGAGGCTGCACAGATAGTTCAGCCAGGCCCCAGCACAGGTCTCCCAACTCAAAGTTCAGTGCTATTATTTCCAAACACATAGAACTGCTAGGTATTCATTGGTCCCAACTGGGTCTTGAGTCACAGTTTGGAGGAGGTGAGAGTTAGGAGGACGAACTCCATGTTCCCAGCTTCTGACAACGAAGAGCTCTTACTACAGCAACACCAACACCCGTCATCCACTTTCAACACGGGCATGACTCCTCTTTCCTTGTCTGACCCTGTCTTCTTCCTTGGTGCCTTTGGACACCACATTTTGGCAAAGTCAAGCTCAGAGGAGAGAAGGCCAAGCAGGGGTCCCCAGTTTGGATTTACCCTTGGATGTTAAGTCAGAAGACATCACAGGCAGGATGGTTCTTCACTACTTCAAGTTGAGCTCAGTCTCCACCTGATGTGTGAGCAGTGTTTTCCCACAGGTGGGAGGAAGGGGTGTGGGCAGAAGGACCAAGCTCTGCACCGGAGAGTCTGAAGGACTGAGTCTATACCATAGCTGTCTATTTCCTGTTCCTACTTCCTTTGAGAGCCTTGGTTTCCATATCTGTAAAATGGAGTTAACACTATCTGCCTCACAGAGATTGTTGTAAGAATTAAATCACAAGGAAAACACTTGGTACAGTGAATATTATCTTGTTTGTCTTGCTTATTTATGATACTTAAATGGAATAAAGTAGAAACAAGCTTTCTTGAAATCAAACCCCTGGGCAAAGGCAATCTTCCTGGAGGGTATTATGGCAATCAGACCACTGGTTTTCATAAGGTTTGGTTAGAACTCCAGCTCAGTCACTGGGCGTGTAGGCAAATTACACCATGTCTTGAGCCTCATTTCCCTCATCAGATAGCTGCTTTCTCTCCCCAGGCAAGGGAAACAAAAGCACAAATAAACAACTGGATTACATCAAACTGAAAAGCTTTTGCACAGTGAAAAAAACTATCAACAAAATGAAAAGGCAGCTTACTAAATGGGAGAAGGTATCTGCAAATGATATATCTGATAAGAGGTTAATATCCAAAATATCAAGAACTCAACCAACTCGATACCAAGAAAACAATCAGATTAAAAAATGGGCAGAGGACCAGACTAGACATTTTTCCAAAGAAGACATACAGATGGACAACAGACACACGAGAAGATGTTCAACATCACTCATTATCAAAGAAATGTAAATCAAAACCACGATGAAATATCACCTCACATCAGTCAGAATGTCTAGTATCAAAAAGACATGGAATAACAAGGGTTGATGAGGATGTGGAGAAAAAGGAACCCTTGTGCACTGTTGGTGGGAATGCCAACTGGTGCAGACACTGTGGAAAACAGTATGGAGGTTCCTCAAAATACTAAAAATAGAACTACCATATGATCCAGTAATTGCTTTTCTGAATATCTACCCAAGGAAAATGAAAACGCTAATATGAAAGGATATATGTACCCCTATGTTTATTGCAGCATTATTTATAAAAACCAAGACATGGAAGCAACCTAAGTGTCCCCTGATAGTGAATGGATAAAGATGTGGTATATATAGGCAGTGGAATATTGCTTGGTCACAAAAAAGAATAAAATCTTGCCATTTGGACAACATGGGTAAACCTAGAGGATATTATGCTAAGCAAAGTAAGTTTGACAAAGAAAGGCAAAAACAAAAGCAACCAACCAACCAACCAACAGAAACAGACTCATAAGTACAGAGGACAAACTGGTAGTTGCCAGATGGGAGGGATATGGGGGGATTGGCAAAAAAAGAGGTGAAGGGGATTAAGAGGAACAAAGTTCTAGTTATAAGTAAGTGATGAAGATGAAAAGTACAGTATGAGAAATATAGTCAATAATATTGTAACAGTGTTATATGATGACAGGTAGTGACTACACTTATCATGGTGAGCACTGAATAGTGTACAGAATCATTGAATCACTATGTTGTATACCTACCTAATATAATACACTTCAATAATAAAATTTAAAAATTTGTGATAAGAAAAACGAATAAACAATACCTGCTTTTTTCCTCCTTCTTCATGGAATTGACCACTCTTGTTAATCAATTGCAGTTTATTTTTAAAATTTTTAATTGAGCATAATTACAACATTATATTAGTTTCAGGTGTACAATATAGTGATTCAACAATTTTATACATTACTCGGTGCTCATCATGATAACTGTACCTTAATCCCCTTCACCTATTTACCCATCTCCTACCCACCTTCCTTCCCTCTGGTAACCATCTGTCCTCTATAGTTGAGAGTCTATTTTTTGGTTTGCTTCTTTTTTTTCCCCCTTTGTTCATTTGTTTTGTTTCTTAAATTTCATATATGAGTGAAGTCATTTGTCTTCAAATGACTATTTTGCTTAGCACTGTACTCTCTAGATCCATCCATGTTGCAAATGGCAAGATTTCATTCTTTTTTTTTTTTTACTGCTGAGTAATATAGTTAACTGATTTTCAACAAGAGTGAAAGAATAGTCATCTTTAACAATAGTCTCTTCAGCTAATGATGCTGGGATAATTGGATAACCACATACAAAGGAAAGGAATTGGACCCGTATCTCATAACACACACACACACACACACACACACACACACACGCGCGCGCGCATATCTTTATATATATATGGAACCTCAAAATGGATCAAAGGCCTAAACATAAAAGCAAAAACTAAAAAACTCTTAGAAAAAAAATAAAGGAGCAAATCTTCATGACCTTAGAGAAGATAATGATTTCTTTGATATAAGCCCAAAAGTACAACCAAAGGGGGAAAAAAAAGGATAAACTGGATTTCATCAAAATTAAAACCTTTTGTGTCCTAAAGGATGATATTAAGAAAATGAAAAGACAACCCACAAAACAGGAGAAAATATCTGTAAATCATATATCTGATACAAGACTAATATTCAGAATATATAAAGAAGCACTGCAACTCAACAATGAAAAGATAAACAGCACAATTAAAAAATGGACAAAACATTTGAATACATTTTTCTCAGAGAAGATACACAAATGACTAATAAACACATAAAAATATGTTCACATCATTGATCAGTAGGGAAATGCAAATCAAAACCATAATGGGACACTGCCTCTTACCCATGAAGATGGCTATAACAAAAAAGACAAAAAATAACAAGTGGTTGGCAAAGATGGGAGCAATTGGAACCCTTATACATTGCTAATGGGAATATGAAATAGTGCAGCCATAGCAGAAAACATCTTTGCAGTTCCCCTCAACATTAAACACAGAGTTAATATATGACCTACCAATTCTATTCCTAGGTATATACCCTAGAGAACTGAAAACATATGTCCACAAAAAAACAAATTTTCATTGCTGCATTATTCTTAACAGCCCCAAAGTGGAAAACAATTCAAATGTCCATCAGCTGATGAATATACAGAATATCCACACAACTGAATATTATTCGACCGTAAAAAGAAATGAAGTCCTGATTCATACTACAGTATCACTGAACCTTGAAAACATTATGCGAAGTGAAAGAATTCAGACAGAAAAGCCATATACTGTATGGTTCCATTTCTGTGAAATGTCCGCAATAAGCAAATTCCTAGAGACAGAAAGTAGATTAGTGGTGCCCAGGACTGGGGGAGGGGGCGGTGGGAATGACTGCTAATGGATATGGAGCTTCTTTTCCAACGGATTAAAATGTTCTGGAATTAGGTGTGATGATCGTACAACTTTCTGAATATTCTAAAATTCACTGCTTTGTATATTTATAAAATGGTGAATTTCATGGTAGGTGAATTAGATCTCAAAAAAAAAAGGCTCTATAAACAAACAAACAAAACCAATGGTGTCAATCTAGAAGAAGCCTGCAGCCATAAAGGTGGCCATGGCAAGAATTTGGGGCCTGGGCCTCTACTATCTGTAGCTTTCTGATCTCTGAGTTTGAGCAAGAATGCCCCGCCTCAAGCCCTGTCCCATATTCACTCATATATGCAGAAGGGGGACACAGGGGACCTTCAGTGAAAACTTAAGTGGACAGACTGGCTCTGGTTCACATGGAGAGGGCCTGTGGATGGCAGCAGAAATGCTCAAAGCCCCAGGGCGATGCGGAACTTAGGGACGTGGACTTGGAAGTGGAGAGAGTCGTGCAGCTGCTTACAGGCTACGTGACACTGAAGTCCTTTGCCTCCTCCAGCCTCAGTTTCCTTGTCAAAAAAATAAGCACGGTTTCACCCGCCTCGCAGGGTGATCAGGAGGAGTCCTCAGAGTAGGTAAGATTCCCATAGCTCAATTTTTGACAGATATTAACAACTCAATCCCTAGTTAGAATTAATATTTTTAATGATCATCATTGACATTTCCTATGTCTCTGATAAACAAAAAAGCTACTTTCAATCCAATGCAGCTTCATCTTGAACCTGTGGCATACTCCCAACAACCCACACTGGCTCCTCTCCCTGCCTGGAATGTTCTCTCCCCAGTTCCTTTTCTTACCTCCTTCAAATCTTTGTGCCAATGCCTCCCTCTCAATGAGGTTCCCTTTTAAATTTCAAATACATCCAAACTGCTATACCTATAAGTATATTAGAATGCCATTTACCCAGCTCTATTTTTTCTTTGAATATTTAGGATCTTGTAATGTCTAATTTCCTTGTTTGTTATATTTACCAATTTTGTCACACCTGCTTGAATATAAAACTCACAAAAACAAGGATTTAGTCTGTTTTACTCACCGAGATACCCACAGTGCCAAAAACAGAGAGCTAGGTCACCTGGTAGGCCTTCAATAAAGGTTTATTGAATACATGAATGTGTACCTATGAATGTATGTAAGTGTTCACGTGTGTGTGTGTGTGTGTGTGTGTGTGTGTAGTGTGAGTAGAATGTGAGACATTGCACGTGCATTGCTCAGGGCAAGGGTGGATCCTTTCTCCAACACTCAGCACTGGAAAGCTAGGGGAAGGAGGTGGTGGAAAAAGAGGTGGAAAAAGAGGATTACAGTTTTCACAAACTCAAAGACTTAGGAAGGCTAGTCCCTTTGTGGCTAAACAGCTGTTTGCTCACTTGACAGTAGTGCTAGTGACCTGTGTGCACCCAGGTGCCTTGGCTGTAGCTATTATAAAAGCAGGTGCAGCCCATCAACTCTATGCACCAGCGGACACTACGCAAAAAGACAGTAAAAAGAAATATAGTCATAGTCTGTGACCATCAAGGGCTCCCAATTTACTTAACTCTGCACACACATAAACACACGTGCGCACACGCACCTCATATATATGTATCATTTTTGCCAATTGCTGACTATATGTTATCTAATTTACTCCTTGTAATATCTTAAGTAGATTGTATTCTCTATATTTATCTATGTTTACAGATAAAGCAACAAAGTCTCAGAGATAAAATGAGATGCCTGAGTCACACTGGGAGTATGTTCCATAGCAAGGTCCAAACCCAAGGCTGACCCGACCCCAAGTCTGCATTCTTTGTATTACACAGTATGCCCACCATGAGTTAAGGACACCTCAGTCTTAATCCAAAAGGCACTGATAATCCTACTTGAACAGATAAAACATGCCCCCACAAACCAGTGATGAACAAGACAGGATGGAAAGTTAGGCAACGGTAGAACTAGTCAGAGGCGGTGTAAGGGATTTGGCAATGTCCTCCCTTAGGGGAGAGATGAGAACTATTCCCCGTCACCAGTTTGGGAAGGCCGAGCAACAGAGAGTGAAGTTAAGCAGTGCGAACAGCGTGGCTTAAAGATCAGTTCTCCAAGCCTGGCTGCCAAGGAACAGGACAAAGATGACGAAAGCACACTAGACTTGGACGGGTAGTATCTCAGTAGAAGTCCCAGCAGAGGTGGCAGGCAGAAGAGCTGGACGCTGCTGCCCAGAGAGCCCCGAGGGAAGCCTTGCCTGTGTCAGCCCTGAGCTCCGCAGAGCACTCGGAGCATTCTCGCAGGCTGAGAAATGCTTAGCACCAGGACATAGTCTTGTCAAGTGGCTTAGTCAACCCTTTGGTTGAACTAAGCCTCAGAGAGAGCAATCAACTTGTCCTAGGTCACACAGTAAGGTCAAAGCAAATCCAAGATCTGAACCCAGACCCCCTGTCTCTGAGGCAGGATGCTGCAGAGACGCTTAGCGGAGTGAGCAGATTCACAGTGAAAACTGAGAACACGGCTGAGAGTGGGGTGCCCTTCCCCAAAGGTGTCCTCCCACCTCCATTCTACCTAGCATGGCCTGCCAGCGGGGTCTCCACCCAGCCTTGACACTGGACAGTGTTTGCTCTGTTTTATTTTGTCCTCCTCTCACTCCACTGATGCTTGTTCCCTGGGCCACACTGCCCTATTCTCTGCTTGCCCATAGGGCCCAATTTACCACTTCTTCCCAGCAGCCATGACATCTGGTAAGTAAGTGTCAAGGACTGGAGGGGCTACATGACTGGTCCCTGTTTTCCCAAGAAAGGGATGCTGCAAAGGATGGGCTTCAGCCTCCCCTAGTGCAGACTGCCGACCCCGGCTCAGCCTGGTGTGGTTCCTCTGGAAGGCAGTGTGCCCCAGATTAGAGCAGAGGCTAGGTCTGCATTCAGACCCAGGGCCTTCTGCCTCCACCACCAGGGCCACACGTTCCCCAACACGATGTCCCTCTTTGTTCTAGCCAGCGGGTCTGATCACGGCTGCGGACTCCGGCAACCTCACAGAGCCTCTGTTTACTATCTCAGAATCCCAGCCACCATCCGGCTCCCTTTGCCCTGTAAAGATAAGCTTCTTTGGTTGACTGGACACATCGGCCTTAGAAACCTTGAGCTACTAGAATAAGGGCAACAGGCTGGCTGGGCACAGTGGGGGCATCCGGGCCTGATAAGACCTCGCCACGGCTGGACAAGCGCTCAGAGACGTAAGGCTTTGCGTAAGCATGAGATTAGAAGGATACATTATTAAAATATTTATTTTTTATAGGTATTGACATAAAAAAGGGGGGGGAGGTTCCCAGGAGAGATAAGACCCAGGGCGACTTTTGGTGCCTTGGTTTTGGATATACAGTTGTTACAGAAATTAATATGATTAATAAATAAGAAATAGCAAAAACTGTGTTGGCTGGAAGCCACTGCACTTTCGATTTGCTAACGTAGGAAACTAGGGATGCCAGTGGAGAGTAAAAAGCAAAAAATCAAGCAAACAAATATACATAAACTCACTTTGCTCTGTGGACTAGACCGATATAGATTCGGGACAGGGGTTGTATCTTGAGAGAGAAGGGACAGCAGAATCAGGCTGATGACGGGGGAAGGGTAATTGTCAACTGTACCTTTAATTTTAATTTTTTTTAGGATAAAAGAAAGAGCCCTGGAGCAAGTGTGGCAGGGCCTGGCAGGTATTAATTGTGTATGGTGGGCACACGGTGGCTTATGGAACCATCTCCACATTTTCTGCATTTTATTTTCATTTTCATGATTAAAGCAAACAAATGAACACATCCCTGACACCTATCAATTTACACTTTGCAAAGCTTATTACACAAATAACCTTGAAAGCAAGACAAAGCAGGGTTTATTGCCCACATTTTACATTCAGGGAATTTGATGTTTGCAGGGAGGGTGGGGAGGGGACGTTTTAATCAAGGACAGACACACAGTGGCAGAGTGATGGAGCTGGCACATAATTCAACTCCTGGTGGAGGGCTCCCTGGGCTACATTCACCTTGACATGGAAGACACAACTGCTCCTTCTTGCAGAAACATCTCTACAAGGCTTGGGTTGGTCCAAGGACAAAGATGGCACCAAGACACTTCTGAGCTCCAGCTTCCCTGCCAGTCCCACCTCCCTTCACATCACTCTGCTCTCCAACAATGAACTTTAGTATCACTGGGCCAGTCATTGCTTCCTAAAGCTGAGACAGAAGGCTGGGACTCCCAGGCAGTTCTCTACAGCGCCCTGCTTCATAATCACACCAGCCCACTCTCTCTGTGACCTTTCTTGTCTTGTAGGGGCCCTACAGAGATACAGAGACTCTACGACAAATGGAATGAACGAACACCAATGCTAATAAGGAGGTTGTCACATTCAAGCACACCCTTAGAGATTAAGTGTGCACTGGCTAAGCAAGGAAAAAGGCTAGAGGACATCCTTCCCGACTGTCCCCCAAATTCCTCTTTCTCCACACCTTTTTCCAGAGCTCATAATTGGTATGATATTCTAGAACCAGTATGCCAATTTTAATTGCCTTACGTAGGGTGGCTTGCATACACACCTGACTCCTCCCAGCAGAAGAGGGAGCTGTTCAGGGCAGACGGCGTGCCTCACTTCTCTAGACGTCCCTCATAGGGCTTTGCAGGAAGGAATACAGTACACGGGTTCAGAGCATGAGCTCTGAGATCAGAAATGACCTATTTTCAAATAGTAGTTCTGCCATTTACTCCCTCAGCGGCTTTGCCCAGTTTACTAAACCTCTGTAAGCCTTCATTTCTTTATGTCTAAGGTGAAGGGAGAAAAGTATCTGCCTCATGGGATTATAGCTTCACCTTACAGGTTATATGTAATATTACATGCATTCATTTATCCAGTGAATATTCACTGAATGCCTCCTGCATGTGAGCCGTTGAGTATATGGAAATAAACACTATGTTTACTCTCACGGACAGTCAAGTCGAAGAGGTGACAGACATTGACACACACAAAAAATATGTCACTTCCAGGTTTAATAACTGCGATAAAGAAAAGGCATAAAGAGGCATCATTTAGATTATGGGTTAGGGGATGCCATACGAGGAAGCAACATTTAGGCTGAGGACTAAAGAATGAATGAGAGAGGCAGTGTGTGCCAAGGCCCTGTGATGGGACGAGGGCACAATCCGGTGTGCAGCAGGCGCGTTCGATGCTGATATGACATCAGGAGAGGCTGGACTCATGAGTGATGAGGAGCTTGGGCTCCTCAACCAGCCAGTCTGAATTGAAATCCTGGCTCTGCTACTGACTAGAGCATGACTTTAGGCAAATTTCTTAATTCTCTGGGCTTTGGTCATCTCATGTGCAAAATGGGAATAATAGAGCTCTGTCCTCATTGAGTTTCTGAGAGGACTAGACGAGGTAATTTATGTAAAGCATTTAGAACAGTGTCTGGCATATCGATAGCACTCTTTCAATAACAGCCATTCATATCATTAATTCTTTTTTTTCCCCTCTGAAGTATTTACATGGATGCTATTAGAAAGGAGGAGGCGAAGGTCTTGTCTGAAGAAGACATACCCAAGCTAGGAAATGAAAAGGAATAATGGAAAATTATGGGAGGATGTCCAATAAAATACCAGGAACTCGGTTGGCGTCTTTGTAAAAGGCATAATCCCTGCCTCTAGGGTCAGCACATTTTATGTGCCAATGGCACCCCTGAGATGCCTCCAGGCGACTGCCTTTGGCCTGACATGGTTAGTCGGATTTGGACAAGGTTTCTGAGATTCCTGGAAGAAAGTGTAATTCTAAGACAGTGCATTATTTAAAAAGTTCACAGGATTAAAGCAAAACCAAACAAATAAAAAAAACCTCTTTTTTTTTTAAAAAAAGATGATTTGTGGATTTAATATCTATCTAGAAGCCAGCAAAATGGCTGGTTTATTTATTCTGTAGCTTCTGAGTGTCTTCCTTGCCTGTGTGCTCTCTCTCCTCCCCCTGTTACAGGCCATAGATATGGTTAAGAAATATCTATTTGGGTCTTAAGTTACTACAGTCTTGAAGGAGAGAGTTCTGGGGGCAGGCCTGTGATAAGGATGAGAGGGCTGGATACAGTCGTAGGAGTCAGGCAGGCAGCTTACCCAAGCGCCAACCTCCCCACAAGTCAGACAGCCCCCTAGCCTTCCTTGCTTGCTTCAATCTGTGAATGTTTCCCAGAAAGAAATAGTAACTTCTCCTTTTTCTGGCAGGGGTGCCTGATGAAACTCCTTGAAAACAGGGCCTCTCCCTCCCCTTCACGCTGGCCTCACACATGCTAATGCAAATGAGTCCTGACCCAGCCAGGGGTCGGTGGGAAGACTGCCAGGACCTTTAGAACAAACACGCAAAGAATGTTATTTCATTTCTGGCATCCTGGGGAAAGAGGGACCCAGAGAGGGAAGCTGGGCGGCTGTGTTGGGGGGGGGGTGGAGAGGGAGAATTAATGGGAATGCTTACTGCAATAAGACTGAAACAAATGGAAAGCATGGGAGGAAATTAATATAAATAAAAGGTCTATCAGGTGCCAGGAATTGACATATAGAATAATTTTTTTTTTTTTAATTTGACAGACACATTTTAAGGTTGAAGTTTTTTACTCCCACTTTCTGGATGCAGAAAAGGTTTGGTCTCAAAAGTTAGACATATTTTTTCAAAGGTTACCCAACTAGGAAATTTTAAAAAACGCAGATTTTAAAATTCTGAATTCTATGCTGTATCCTCTCAGTGCAGCTTGGCTTATGGACTTCCCCAAAACCTATGAGCACAACAAGCCCACTTCCCAGGCCTCTCTTCAACCTCTCGTCCCTCTCTGCCCTTCTTCTAATTCCAGATTCCTTATCTCTTACACCAGGACGACAACAACAGCTCTCTAAGTGTCCCTACTCTAACCCACACTCCACAGAGATCACTCTAGAGTCCGAACGTAGCCTTCTTTACTGCTGCTCAGAATGAATCACTGGTTCCTTAGGCTGCATTACAAGGCCTTGCAAGTGCTGCCTCTCCAACCTCATACAGTATATATCTCAAATGTCCTGAACCTTCAGCTCTTCTTTATGTGGCCCTTTAATTTCCCACCTTCTTGTCTTTATTTCGGCTGTTCCCTCTGTCCAGGATGCATTAACTTTCCTAATTCTAAACAGTCAATGCTATCTACTCTTCCAGACCCAGCTCAAATGCACTTCCCCGAAGGTACACTGGCTGTGAGATCACAAGCTCCTCAGAATTTCCATGCCTTTATTATGGGCAATTCACCCTCCACCCTGGAATAATTAGCTGCGTACAAGTTTGTTCCCAACACTGGACAAAGCTCTCTTAATCTGAGCTATAAGATTTCGAATGTCAGCCCCACCACTGCCTATAAGAGGAATGCATAGGATCATACAAGTGTGGACTCTGGAGCCAGGCATCTTGTGTTAGACCCATGGTTCTGCCATTCACCAGTTAGGTGGCCTTGAACAACACACTTAGCCTTCCTTAGTTTTCTTATATATAAAACAAGGGTACTATAGTACCTACCTCAGAGAGTACCATATTGTGAAGGATCAAAGAGTTAGTATGGCAGGCGGTCAGAACTTGATAAGTGGTTGAGGATGACAGTGACTGGAAGGCTGGGGCTGTGTCATTGCTCTGGTCTTGACTAACAGTCATAGATGCTTACTTGAAGTACTGACTTCATGCATTTAACCTGCAATACCTATTACTGACCTTTGGTGTTTGTGAATTGATAACCTACTAAATGCCTGGCCTTATGTTAGGGGCTCACAGACTCCTAAAGCATGGGTTCTAAAACATGTCTACTCCTGGATCACTGACAATCTTAGCTCCCTCTCATCATGAGAATTGTATTTGGGAGGGGTTCAAGGAGCAGTAGAAGAAAAAAAGAAAAAGAGAAGGCAGCTCCTGTTATGTCAGATAGTTGGTGAAAATAATCCCAAATTTGTCACATCTTATGTCCAAAGGCTCCGGAAAAATGCTCAGAGAGAACAGAGAAATGTGAATAGCTTCACAGTGGGCAGGACAATGAGCTGATCATGAGTCCCTTTTATGGTCATCCTTGAGGAAGATCTACTAAAGAAACATCTTGTATGCACTTGGTATGTACTTGATATTAAGCACCTACTGTGTGCTCAGCACCTACGCCTGGGAGCTGGGCATTTGCTAACCACTCCATACTTGCCTCACGGTGAAACGAATGTAGTAAATAGCAGTACCCTCGCCTTACAGGTGTGGACACTAAGACCCAGGGAAAATAACTATCTTTTTTTTTTTTTAAGATTTAATTTATTCATTTGACAGAGAGAGACATCACAAGCAGGCTGAGAGGCAGGCAGAGAGAGAGGAGGAAGCAGGCTCTCTGCTCAGCAGAGAGCCTGATGTGGGCCTCGATCCCAGGACCCTGAGATCATGACCTGAGTCACAGGCAGAGGCTTCAACCCACTGAGCCACCCAGGCGCCCAATAACTATCTTATACAGCCAGAAACTACCTGATACTTGAACTGACCCGAGGGCGATCTGACTTCAAACCCCAGGGTCTCTGCCTCTCAGACACCCAACACGATAAGGGGCACCAGTATGCTTGGATCCAGGACAAGAAAGCAGCAGGTGGTCTGCATGGGAGTTAAGAGCCCTTGTCTAGACCAGCCCTGACACTGATTCCCTAAGAGATGGAGGACAGGCCTGTGCCCCCCCTGAGCTTCAGTTTCTCGCATAAATAGAGGGTTCGGGTCAATGACTTCCGAAGCCTGGAGCTCTATTATGCTGTACTTCAAATATGAAAGCACAACGGGTTGTTGGTAAATGGGAGAGACTTTCCTTGGGGGAAAGAAGAACAGAGCAGAAAGAAAAATGCCAGAAATCTGGACTGTGTCTTGCATCTGAGTTTCCACACACCATTCACAGTGATCCCCTGCAGTCCACTAACACCTTTCCGGTGATGGCCCTGAAGACTGCTCACAGCCACAGCCTCCTTTACAGGTGGAGGTGGGAGTCAGGGGGCAGACGGCCCTTTGGCACGCAGTGCTGGACCTACACCCAAGCTAATGGGCGCGGGGAAAAGTTAGGAGTTCTGGCTTCCAGCCTGGGTCCACTCCCATCTTCAGTTCCTAGAATTCCTGGAGTCCTAGAAATCAGAGAAGGAAGGGATTTCTCCATCTAATCCCGCCATTGTAACAAGGTAGGAGTGAAGTTCGGGAAACGGAAGCTCTTTGTCTAAGGTCCCTCGTGGATGGGCAGCAAAGCTAAACACAGTACCCAGAGCGGCGGCTTGTGATCGCATCCCAGGATCCTCTCACCACGCTGAGCTGTCTCCGCGCTTCCGCTCTAACAAGGTGGCCCTAAGGTAGAAGGCGGTGGTCAAGGCTCGTTGGAAAGAACCCTGGATCAGTTGTCAGGACCACCACATATTACTCTTGGCTCTGCTTTGACGATGAAGTCTGTGAGCCTCTCAGGGCCTCAGCTTCCACATCTGTACCCTGAGAGTGTTCACCTAGATAAGACTTTTTGAATGAACAACATGCGGTCAAATTGCGACTTACAAAATTGGTCTATGTGACCAATTTTAAATTGGTTGCCAGCAAGTACTAATTAAGAGATTTCACTTAAACTCCTAGATTTATGGCTTGGAATATTTTTCAACACTTTCTCACATAGGAACAATCGTCTAGAGTTAAGTGTTCTCTGCTCCATTTCTAGTTCACCACAGTCCCCACCGCTCCCTGTCATAAATAACCATCGCTGACCCGTTGACGTCACTTAAAAGTGCCTCTCTACAAAGCCTAGCTGAGTGTTTACCCTGTGTCCCTCAGCCTCCTGAGGCCCTAAGCATGAGGCTCTCACTGCCCCCCTCAGATGACCATCCCACTGAGGGCCAGCATTAGAATGTTTTCTGAGAGGACCCGAGCAAAACTCTGATCTCTGCCTCTGTCTTCACAGGGTAGATACCAGCAACTACACTGGATTTCGGAACCAACCTAATCCAGTATGAGCTCATCTTGATCCTTAACTTGTCACATTTACAAAGACTTTAGTTCTAAATAAGGGCACACTCTGAGGTTTTGGGTAGACACGGGTTTTTCTGGGGGTGGGGGTGGGAGCAGAGGTGGCGTACTCTTCAACCCAGTGCAACTCCTCCTCTTACCTCCTCAGGAAGACCCTGCAGTAGATCTGCAGAACAGGCCTGCAGTAGACCAGGCTGGATGAGCAGCCCTTCCCTGGGGCTCTCACAGCCCCTGGATTTTCCCATCAGAGCACAAAGTGAAGCATCATGGAAATGTCTTGTCTCTTCTGCTTCCCCACTATACTGTGAGCTCTGTGAGGACAGAGGCCTTGTTTGGCCTGATGACCTCTGCACCCCAAGTACCCACCTTAGTGTGAGACACACTCTAGATGCCCAACACATACGTCTTTTTCCTGAGCACTCTGCATTGGAGTCAGTTACTAAGAACAGGAAAAGCTGCTCTTAGATGTTTCCAAAACTGAGCTGAGTCCATACTGTTCCACTATGGCCCAACACATGCTCTACTCAGGTCACCAGTCATTGGTTCCCCAAATGTGTAAGGACCCCACCCTTTCCCTTTCGGTACCTCAAATGCCACCTACCCCCAGACTCTCAAGTCAACCCAGTCTATTCTACGCACCACAGTCAAAGGGTCAGAGCAGTCATCACAAAACATGGGTTTAAATATAACCTGTCCCTCTTCAAGCTTTTCTTCACTCCCCACTGCCTGCAGGATAACGTCGAGCTTCTCTGTCCAGCATTCAAGGCCTAGCTTTCCAGCATCGCCTCAGCCCCCACCCATCCTCCCTCATGAGTTCCCACAAGCAGTCTGTGCCCTGTCCCTCCAGAACTCTGGCCAGTGTCCCATTCCTGGATGAAATCTTGACGCAGTTTGAGGAAAGAAACAGCCTGCCTGAGAGTCCCCAGCAGGTTTTAGGAGCCTCGCTGTCTGTCAGCTGAAAAACAGCTTTATTTTTCCTCTACCGAGTCTCTCTTGGCTTGAGATGCATGGCTGTATAGGCTTCTGGCTTGAGGACAGCTCTTCCCCTCTCTAGGGCCCCAACTGTGCACTTTGGAGAGGTCAGCATGACCTGATGCTAGAGGGAATTGAGTCTTGAGTCACTAGGCTGCCTCTGTCATGACTCCCCACCCCACCTCCCGCCCCGGAACGTTCCCATTCCATTCAGGTTGGGGGGGGGGGCATGAGAAGCCCTGGGCCTCTGCTTGGCTCTGGGACCCTTGGCCATACCTTGGCTGTTGGCCCCAGACCATGTTATGGGCTCAGACTCTTGTACTTAGGCTGGGGTAGGAAGGGAGTGGGGTGGGTGGGGAACGTACGGAAGGATGAAAGAACAGAGATCTTGGGACTGAGACAGAGACCGAGAAGTGGTAAGTAAAGGGAAAAGTGACAAGATATGCACATGTAGAGATGGCAAGTAGAAGAGAAGGACACACAGACAAAAAAAAAAAAAAAAAGATGAATGGGAAGTAAGAAAGAGGGACACCAAAAGAGAGGCACCGTCTGTGACTAAGACAGAGAGAAAAGAAAGTGGTGGGGGGGGGAAGAGGGGGAAAGAAAAGAGTTGAATAAGACAGAAATGGACAAAGGGGAAAGGAAAGAAGAGATGTTGGAAAAATGGGGGGTTACGGGGAGAACGTAAGGGAGGGACATGGAAGGAAGGAGGGGGGAAGGGAGGGAAGAAGGGAGAAAAAGTTGAGAAAGAGAGAGAGAAAGGAAGGGGTGGGAGGGAGGAAGGGAGGGAAGGAGGACTGAAGAGAAGAAAAAAGAACTGAGAAAGTATGGGAAGAAAAAGCCAGGCAAGAGCAGGACAAGAATTATCAGGCCTGTCCTGGCTCTTTGCCTTGGTGTGTCCTGGATCAGCCTTGGGCCTCTGCCTCAGCTTGCATGCTCCAGAGGCTGCGGCCCAGGGCCCTGGTCAACATGGCGGCCTCTTCTGTGCCTATCTTCTTTCTCCTAAATGCTGAACCTGGGCCCAGTCACACGGGCGACTTGGTTCAGGAGGCCCACTAAGTTTCACGGTTACTGAAACTGAAAGAAGAATGGGGCCTAAAGCTGAAGGAAGCCCTTCCATTCAGGTTCACACTCTCCAGTCACCAGGGGCTTGAGTCCGTCTCCTTGCCTCCATTATCTCTTGACATGCACAGCCTGTAAATTCATGAAATGGTCTTTTGGGTTAACCTCACTCAATCCCTCTTCTACAAATGGAGACCCGGAGGCCTCCAAAGGGGAAAATCCTTGCCCCCCGCTCCTCACAGCAGCCTAGAGCCAGACACAAGATGACCCTTGGGTCCCTCACCTCCCATCACTTGGGCAAGCACTTTTGGAAGCCAGCCTTAGAGGGCTCCTGATGACTTTCATGCTGTTTCCAGTAAAGTCTGTGCTGATTCTTGGCACGAAGAGAGGAAATGAAGAGGGTAGGGTAGGAATGTAAATAAAGGGAAACTTTGGGATTTCATCTAATATATAATTATAGTATCCATGGCGGTGGCCTTGGCTGCTTCTGCAATGTGCTGCCCTGGCTGTGCCCAAGCAGGGGTGGTGTCCTGGGGGCAATGGGGGCCCAGCAATGCTCCCTCCGTCCAAGGGCTCCAAACTCTCTGGGCTTTTGGAACAGCAGCTTTGGGCCGGGAGCCTGGACTTGTTTGCAGAAACACATGGCAGTCTGGACACACTGGGAAACTACTCAGCACATGAGAGCTGGGGATCCTAGGCAGTTCCGAATGGCACGGGGAGCACATGGCGAAGAGAAGCAGAGGTCCTTGTACAGACTCAGAGCTCACCTGGGGGTGTGGCCAGGCCAGGACTGCAGAGGCAGGAGGAAGTTTGGCCTTCGGTGGTAGGAGCCAAGTAGTTTTTGGTACAACGACTGAAGACCTGTTTTCCATACTGCTTCCAACTCATCTGGGCATACATGGGTCTTTGCACAAAAGGTCCCTCAGAATAGATTCTACCCCCTGACCCCCACAATGTCTACATGACTAGTACTTCTCATGATGTAGTGCGGAAATTTTGAGCTCAGGCTCTGGAAACAAATGACCTGAATTCAAAGCTTGGCTTCTCCTCTTACTGGCTTTGAGGCTTTGGTCAAGTTATCTTAACTCTCTGTGCCTTCATAGCCTAATCTCTTGGATAAGAATAATAGTAAGTGTCTTAGAGAGTTGTTTGGAGGATTACATTAGCTCAGATTTATGGTAGGTGTATAGGTAGGTGGGCAGACAGACAAATCTCGAGGTAGAGACAGAGACACAGAGATAGGGTACTAGGACGACCTAGGTACTATAGTACTAAGATGATGCCCCCTGGATATCTGGTAACAAAGGCACATAGAGGTTGTGACTGAGGGAAGGGGAAAAGTCCGTGTCTCCAGATTTCGGCACTGACTTGGAAATGTATTCAAATCATTCAACTATTTATTAGATTCTTCACTGGCATCGGTCACTGTTGTAGGTACCAGAGATAGAGGATAAAAAGGCAGACACAGATCCTACTCTATGCAGCTGACAGTCCAGTGAGAAAAGACAGACAACAAACAGGCAGACAGATCCTCGATCATTAAGCTTTAGTAAGTACGTGGCTGTGTGTCTTTACATGCGGCAGGCAGGATCTACTGCGATGAAGTGGTCAGGGAAGGCCTGTGTGAGGAGAGGACATGACATGCAATTACAAACATGAAGGAGGAAGGGAACCATCATGGGAACCATCGTAGAAAAAGTCAGGAGAGGTCCACCCCGGAGAAAGGGAAGAGGCAGAAGCAAAGACCTTGAGGAAGGAAGAAAGTGCTACATTCTACCAAGCGCCTGGGGACAGTGAGGAAAGGGCCAGTGTGGGAGAGAAAGGTTAAACGCGCTCTCCCACTGGAATGCTCTGAANCCCCCCCCCGGCCCCCCCCCCCCGCTTCCGTGAAGGTTGCCGTCACCGATGGTAATGACAGTGGTACTCCTCGCCCTGCTGCTTCTTGAGTACTGACAAGGATCTAGACACCATCTCCTGCTCTTTACATGTTTCTGTTTATGGAATCCTCACAACCCTATGGCAAAGGTCCTCTCGTGATTCCATTGTACAGATGAGAAACTGAAACCCAGACAGGTTAAGAAATTTGCCCAAGGCCACACTATGGGTAGGTGCTGGAGTAGAGGTAAAAACGTCCCCCTGTCTTAGTTCCAAGGCCTAATTCAGAAATACGTGAGGTGCGGAGTAGAGAGGGGCATGTAGATGCAAAATGTCTCTTGCCCTCCCCATTACTGCTCTCCGACAAATGAGGTGACCGAGAAAACCCTTCACGTGCACACAACCTCAGGAAAAATTCAGAGCCCTTCCTCATCTACTACTACTACTCGTTTTAATCTTTGTGACGACACGAGGAGGTATAACTGATCCTCTCATTTTATGGATCACACTAATCAGCTCCATTTCCCAGAGGAGAAGGGTGAGTGTGAAGCACCTTCTGAGGGGGTGTGCAGGCCACAGTCGGGGTCTGTCTGGCCCCAGGGTCCTTCCGCTGCAAACGAGGTTGCTTACGGTTCGCAGTCCCTCCTGCCCTCCTGCCCAGACAGCTCCACACGTGTGGTGGACAAGGACGGGGCCAGCCTGGGGGGCGCGGGGAGGGGAGGGTGGGTGTGGGAGTCAGCCTGGGTCTGAATCTCAGCTCTGTTTCTTCTTGTCATGTGATTAGGGGCGAAATGTGCACCCCTTTAAGCCCCAGTTTTCCCATCGAGGAAACCGGAGGTGCTGAGGAGGAGGACGACATCACGTCCATAGGGTTCTGGCGAGGATTAAATGAGATGGCACACGGAACATCCCTAGTGTGGTTCCTGGCACAGGGTGAATGCTCAGTTGACTACTACTACCCCCACTGCTGCCATGATCCGGGAAGTTCTGGAGGCACTGAGAATCGGGGCTTTGGTGTAGTCTGCATCCCTGCCTCAGTGTGCACGCCTTAGAGCACAGAGTTTACCGTTTCCATTTCACAGATGACAACATCAAAGCCAGGGGAGGGGGAGGAACTGGTCCCGGGTCTCACTGGGAGTCAGTGTGGGAATTGCTGTCTGACTCCTGACCTCAGGCTCTTTTTTTCACGATGCCTTCGATTCTCTAGGGCCCTGGTTTTCCTTTTACTCCTCTCCTCCAACTCCACCCATCCCTGCTAAGAAAGAGCCCCTCTCCTGCCCCTCCCTCTGGTCCCACCGTGGATGTTGGCACATGGTTGCAGTACCCGAGCTCCCCTGGCATTCTTTTCACCGAGCTGAGGCCAGGGAGGTGAAGGACGGGCCTGGGGNTGCCCCCCCCCCCCCGCCTCAGGAATTGGGCCTGGCTGCTGCTGCATGTTTGCTCAGGACCCTTTGGCAGTCATCCATGATTAGAGAAAGGCAAGGCAGCCAAGACAAGACAGAGGCTAATTCCCTTGGGTAATAGGAAATTGGGGAACGGCGACAAGAAGGGAGTCTAGGCCTTTAGCCAGGACGCCTAGTTTGGCCTGACCCATTCACCCTGAGTGGAGATTCCTGCTCGGGGGTCACTCCCCAGTTCCAACAACCCAAGGGTGCAGGGGCTGGCCACACTCTCAGACCTTCTGGGGACCCTCTCCTCTGCTGCTCTTTGTTTGTTTTCATTCAAAAGCAAAACAAATGGAACAAACAAGGAAATTCAATTTAAGCAGGGCCCGAATGCTGATGTTTCTGTTTTGCTACACCAGGGTGAGCTTAGGACAGAAAATCAGCCTTGACTTTCACTCCTCCAATTGGTCTCAACCCTGTGGTGCTATATGAAATTACACAGGTGGAGGGGTTTCAAGAGAAATCTGCCTTCCTAGGCGAAGTGGAGAGAGGGAGTGGGCATTCCGAGAGAGAGAGAGAGGGAGAGAGAGAGAGAGAGGGAGACGGAGAGGAATCCAAACTTAAGTAAGGAATGGGACAGAGAAACCGAGTTAAACACAGACGAACAGAAGTTAAGAGAATAGCAGATAGAAAGGCAAAGAAGGAATGACAGGGAGAATGGCAGACAAAGACAGTGAGCTCTGCAGAATATATTACCCAGAGACGGAATAAAAGGCATGAGAGATGAACAGAGGTGCAGGGAGGCACAGTGGGGTAAAGCCAGAGGGAGAGAGGTAGAAAAATGGGAAGGACAGGAGCCCAGGAGGAGAAGGAGAGAGAGAATGAGAAGAAATCTTGTGGCAAAAGGATGCACTTTCTGAACTCCCCAGCTGGCGTGGATCCAACACACCTTCACTTGGAAAGTGTTGAAACTGCAGAACAAGAAGATGACATGAACGTTTAGCCCGAGGTCCCAGAGACAGAACTGGCAGTAGTGAGATGGGAACTCAGACTCCCCGCCTGAGAGACTGGCCCTCCACGCCTGGGCCACCTGAACGCTGTTGCACCTCTGGCAGTGTCCGCGGCGGATCTGGGGCCCTGTGCTTAATGCAAACTCAGGCGTTCTCCTTTCCTCCTAGTTCCTTCCCAGAGAATCCTGGATGGTCCTTTTTCCCAGGGCTGGCAGCACCCCCCAACCTGCCCCATAGGGAAAGGCTCCTCTGGGATTCTCCTTGTTAAAGATACAGATCACCAGCAATGGAGTCAGGGAGGACAAAACAGTAACTATACGCAAGGCGTTCTGGCAAACCCTGTCCGTGGAGTTTCTCACTTAAGGCTCTTCCCTTGAGCCCCCTAAGATCAAAACAATTACCAGCTCCCTGTTTCCAGAGGAAGACACTGTGGTACAGAGCAGTGAGAACTGGCTTTCCCCAGGGCAGGTTCTGAGGCCAGGGAAGAATCAGGATTTGCATTCGGCTCAGCTTGTCCCCCTCCTACTGCCACACACAGCCATTTCGACCCAAGAGTTCGAAAACTAATTTTGGTAAGGAACGAGCAAGCAGAAAATGAGAAACCCCAAGAACTGACAATGCAACGATTTTAAAAATCAAGACTGAGTTGGTCAGACTTCACGGAAGGAAAGCCACCAGCAGGATGAGAGATGCGTCCAAACCACACCCCTGGGCCCCTTGTCAGAACTTCCCAGGTTCCACGGCCATTAATAAAATCAATTCCAAAAATAAAGTGGTCTTCAGAGTTAGGGCTGACAAGCTCATGACAAGCGCATTTCCAGGACAGAAGAAGAAAGGATGGTCCTACTTCAAGAGGTGGGAAGGGGGTAGGGGTGTCAAGCAGAAGGAAAAGAAGGGGTGAGGGAAAATGATGCTCTCAAGGACGTCAACTGATTTGTCAGCTCTCAGGGTGAACTGCTGTTGGGGTTCCATAAAACATTTCACTGCTCTCCACAGAGTGGGCCTGTAGGATTTCAGACTGGCTAATGTCAAGACTCCACAATGTCACCCAGAGACAGGGTCACTGTGCATAGGAACCACCTGCCAGGGCTCCGGCCCTCTCTGCTGGAGGCTATCCCAGTAAGCTGGCAAAAGGAGGAGGGAGTTAATTTCAAGAAGAACAACAGTGGTAACAGCCCACACTCTGACTGGGAACTCACTACCAAGTGGAGAGCTTTTGTGCACTAACTCATCAAACCCTCTTCAGGTCCCAGTGAGTCAGATGGTATCGTTATCGCCATTTGCACAGAGGAGGAAATGGAAGCTCAAAGGCTGAGAAGCTCATTCGGTGTCACACAGCTGATAAGTGCAGGGTAGAGACTGGAACCCAGATCTGTCTCCCTTGAGTCTATGACCATAATGCAGGACAGGGGAACCGGAAGTCAGCCATCGTGAAATCTTTCAAAAATGCTACTTTCTTCATATAATCATAGTTTTTAGAGTTGGAAAAGACCTTATAGCTCTTAATCCAGGCACGTACTTGTATTTTATAGACAGAGTGATCCTAGAGCCCAGGAGGTTGGTGTCAGCACTTATTGATTAAGAAGCTATGGAGTCATGCTCTCAAGATCTAGGTCCCAAGTCACCGCTTAAGACCTGAGGCAAAGGCTACTTCCTCTGGGAAGTTTGCCGACATGTCCCATAAGAAGAGATCTGATAGCCTATGGTATTTTGGAGATTCCATTCCTAGAGCTCTCACTGTCCCCAATTGATTTTGCCACTGTGACAAAATAAAACTCGGGCCCCCACATCTACGAGACAGTCAGGGGCAGAGCCCGGGTCAGAGGCCCAATTTCTAGCTTACAGTGATATTCCTGAATTTGGTGTGGAATCGGTTAGGTGTTACCAATGATCCTGAATACGTCGGGTATTCAAAAGAGTGCCATGGTCTTTAGAGAAGTTTTATCTTCCAGAGGAAGTAGGGATGGGATGTGGTTTGGAGGTGAAGGAGATTTCAGACTGTGGAGGGATAATGCTTACTAAGCACATACTTAGTTACTGTGCTAGGGTGTTTCTTTTTTAATTCTCACGCAACTCTACAGCCTAGGTTTTAGTATTACTTTTTTAGTGAGGCTTCTAGAGGTAAAGCAACTTATTTAAGGTGACATAACTAAAAATGTCAAAGCCAGATCTGAATCCTCAGTCTGTGGCCTTTCAGACCACCATTAAGTTATAAGTCATTTGAGAATAGAACCTTTGTCTTTGCCGCATTCATACACGCATTTCTTAGCTTAGTACGAAGTCATAGGAAGTCCTCAGAAAATGTATACTGAATAAGTAAATGAGTTATGAATAAGTAAAAATGTGAATGAATGAAATAAGTGATGAATAAGTAAGTGAATGAATGATGGGGTTTAAGAATGAATGAACAGACGGATGGATGGTTGGAGAAAGAGCAAAGGGAAGAGAAAAGGGTGGAAAGAGGGAGGGATTAATGATTAGGATGGATACATAAGTGGAGCACTGAGTAAATAAGAGAAAAACACAAATGATTTCAATAACTTGTGAAATTGGTTGCTAAGGGAAGTGGCCTATAGTTTCATAATTAAGGTACATGAAGACAGCTTGTCTCTAGAACTCAGGGTATTAGTTTATGATAGATGCAACCCAATGTGACAATACTTGCCGAGAGCAGAACAAAAGAAAGATGAACTCTCTTTCCCTCTGAGCTTAAGAGCTGAGCCTTAGAATGACTTCCTTTTCCATCTCCAGAAGTTTGAATGCAGTGACTCCAGTGTACTCTGTGAAGCAGTGATAATGGCACTATTTCTAAGGGGAGCAGCTGAATCTAGTAAAACAAGTTAACATACACATATGTACACACACACACACACACATTTCAGATCACTAATTAATCTTTTTCAGAGGAGATATCATGGAATTGAGAAAAGAACACCAGACAGGCACTCCTGCCCCAGCCCTCTTTGCTAACTTGCCATGTTCCCTCTCTGGGTTGCAGACTCTTCATTACTAGAAGAAATGATTTTGTGTGCCCTGGTCTCTCTGGGCCCTTCAGCGTTAACCCTGTATGATTCTGTGGCTTACTGTGGCCACGCATCTCTAATGGACACTTCTAAACCTCAGATCTCAAGGTGCACATATAGGCTGGCCTATAAAACGTTTGGTCGGCCTGGACAGATGACTCATGCCTTGCCTCCCAGACTTAAAATCGTCCTGTTTCACATTCCCCCACACCCAGCAATCTTACTTGTAGAGACCGTCGGGCTCCAGACACTTGAAGATGACGGAGTAGATACTGACTTCGGGGACCTCTCCATGGCTTCGACCAGCTGCTACACAAGAGGTGCCCAGGCCAGAGAGCAAGTCATCGGCAAAACTCAGGAACTCTCCTGGAGGAAGACAAAGAAAGATGAGCTCTCCAGCTCCAGCCTTGGTGAGCAGACATTCTTGCTGCTGTCCAAACCCATGAAATGTCTGGATATCATTATCAGGAGGATTAGTGGGCAAAACAAGCATAGCATATGAACAAGACACAGATTAGTATCTGGCCCTAATGACTCTTTGTTTAAATTTGGGCTGGAATTTTCTCAACCGGAAAGTGGGCATACTAATACTTACCTTTTTGAAATTGTAGCAAGGCTCAAGTGAGGTAAATTATTGTGTACTAAAAATGCAGGAAAAGACAACAGGGGAGTAGTACTTTCTATCCAGAGTAGTACTTTCTGTCCAGAGAAACTTTTCTGGTCTCGTTCCTGCTGTCAACTTCCTCTTAATTACTTGAGCAAGACCCTTCCTTCTTGGGATTGCATTTTTGTTCCCGGTATAACAAAGGAGTTGGACCAAGGATATAAAATAGGTTTTCTATCACATGGTCACTCTTAATGCAGTGCTACTAAATTCATGAAGTGTTAGGTTGAGATGGACAGAAACCTGGTCCAAATAAGGAGGAAAGAGTTCGGGATGGTGGAAGAGCAAGTGCCTTGAACTCCATGATTTCTAAAAGTCGATCTAGCCACTGGATTTTAGCAAGCAGCTGAAGTTTACTAGAAATAGGCCTGACTAAAAAGAATAACTGAACATTTTAAAATCTTGGGATCTAGCCTTAAGTCTGTTAAGAATTTGCTTCATATCTTAGGGAAACTGAATTCCATCTCTGTGCCTTAGTTTTATCCTCTGTAGAATCAAAGTGGTAGAATCACTACTAGAACTTAAACAAAAATAAAATAAAAACACAGATGGACACAAAGATTGAGTTATGTGGACAAACATTACGGTACTATTTAAACCAAGAAGAACTGGAAACAATTAAATGGTCAATGATGTAGAAATAGCACTATCAATTACAGTTCAATGATGCAATGGAATATTTTGTAGCTATTAAAAACAATATTGTGGAAGAATATGAAATTATATGAAAAGATATTAAGTTAAAATACAGGCTACGCTATTACAGAATAATCTAATGTTTGGTAGAAATTTTACATTTATATCTATTTCAAAAGAGAAGGAAGAAATTATAGCAAATACATAATAGTGGCTTTGCAAAGTGAGATAAGCAAAAATAAGAGAGAAAAAATACCCATGTCTGTTTTTTTTAATTACCTACAATGAACATGTATTACTTACAAAGAAAAAAAAATCAATAAAAAATTACTTAAAAATAGATAAAAGAAATGAGCCAGACTAAATGGCCTCTAAGTTCCCTTCCAGTTCTAAAATTGGATCATTTAGGAGCAAAACAAGCATGAGAGTTATTTTATACCACACAGTATGGAATCCTAAGAGGCCTCCTTATGGTTCTTTCCTTCTCCTTCTTGTCTGATATAGAATGCTGCATACTCTCTCCTCATTTATTCTCAGTAACTAACAAGAGGAAGATGCCCATTTGATCAAATCCTCTCTATTTGACATTAAGGATAATCTGAGATAATGAAACTACCGTGAGACAATAATATTGGACAAGTGTCTGAGAAGACTGTGACCCAAGGAGGCAGGGAAGTGGGAGAGCAGAATATACAGATCACCCCCTGTTGATCTTTCAAAGAACAGTTTCATTCTGCACTCACAAGTGAATGAGGTTTAACACGCGTCTGACTGAACTGTCTGGAGAGTCCTGGGATTTCAGGTAAACAGTTCTATAAAGTATTTCTCCCTATGATCCAATACAGCAGAGCTGATGTGTAGTGCTGTTTTCCACTTTCTACAATGACAACTAAAGTTCATAGACTTGATACATGGGTGCCAGAGGAAGGGTCTGAATCAGGCTGATGTCAGGTCGACACGCAGCTTCGCCTGCTATTGTCAGATAGACTTCGGACTGAATTCAATTCCCACTGTTTACTGCAAGTGTCTCCACCTCTTCAAGTCTCAGTTTTCCTTTCTGTAATATGGGGTCAATAACTCTTACTGAGTTTGGGGTCTAGAAAGAAAGGATGAGTCTAAGAAGAAATTCTTTGTCTAGAACCAGCAGTTCTGCTAGAAAATGAAAAGGTAAATGAAACCTTATTCATCAAAGATTGTGGCCTTCCCTATTTCTTCCATAGGCCTCTTAGGTCAGCTTCTTCCATAGTAACATCATAAATCAACAATGTCTCTCTGCCAATAGGTATCAAAGAAGAACAATGTATAGGGTGGAAAACGGAGAAAGGGAGAAAAACATGGAGTTACTCAAGGAGGGAATAAGGGCTTTGTTTCTCTTGGTTTCTTAGGATTTCAAGTCTGGCAGCTTACATTTGTTTTCTTTGAGCTTGGATCCATGTCTGTCTGCTTTTCAATTTTCTAGATAGCCATTGAAAGAGTTGGCCCCTCATGAGGGAATTCAGTCTTCCTGTAGCCTGTAGTAACTATCTTCAAGCCAAAATATGGTTGACATTCATTTACAAATGGGCATAGCTTTCCAGATATTTCAATCCATTTCAGAATAATTTGGACCCTGCATAAAAGCCTCATGTTATGTCTGAGAGGTCAGTAAGATAGGCATACCGTTTTAAGGTTTATAGGTTCAGGTCAAGTGAAGAAACTGGAAAGCATGGCATAAAAACTAGTCATACTGGGGACATTCTGAGGACACGTAGTGCCCAGTTCTATCTGGGGATAAATACACACATAATGACCTTCAAATGAAAAGAGTTAAAAGGAAGAACACTGACATTGAGTACCACATTTTCTTTCTTTCATTTGTCACAATACTCAATCCTAAGGAGTTTAAATGTTAATATCTCTGTTGCAAAGCTGAGATTAAGCTCACAAATCTAGGGAGGGTCAGAGCTGAGATTTGAACCCAGATCCTCCTAACTCCAAAGCCATACCTTTTCTTTTATACTATGCTGCCTCCTAGAGAAAGTTTAAAAACAACAGTGTTAGAAAGTGAGCTCTCTCAATTTTGTTTGGTCTGCAGTGGAATTCGTGCCACTCTTCATTCTATGGGCTTGGGGCACGAAAGACCATAAAAGAAATGGTCCCTGACCTTCTACAGTTTGTAATCTGCCAACAGGAAGGGTTCTCAAATACAAGAACAGACCCATAAGATAAAATGTAAGATTGCTTTTCTTCACACTCTATTCCAGAAGGTTTAAATGGAACCTAGGTAGAGACAGGAGACGGAAGCGATCCTTCAGGGTCCTTGCTCACTTAGTGGACAGGGTGCTAAGAAACGCCGGGAGGCTTCTCTATGCACAAATGCAAATCAGTACAATTCAACATATTCATCAAGGTCCCACCATACCCCACACATCAAGTCTAGCAGTGGAACAACTCAACGAACACTACTATAGTGCAGGGGTTAAGAGGTTGAGCTCTGAATTTATGCTGCCGAGGATTAAATCTTGGTTCACCACCACTTACAGCTTGCCTTGGACAGATTCCTTGAGTCCACGTCTGCTTTCTCACACATAAAATGGGTATAATAATAGTATCTAACTCACAGCATTGTGAATATCATATAAATATTGCGTATATTGCTTACAAATCAATTAGCACAATGTCTGGCATATACTAAGGGCTCAAAAATATGTTAACTATCATTATTGTTTTGTTATTATTGCCATCATAACAGAGAAGAGAGATAAGGACTCTTAGTTGTTTTTTTGTTTGTTTGTTTGTTTTTTTACCCAACCTTTGGGTAAAATCCTATCCTTTTCCAGGTGACAACTGTGGCCTAGAGAAGGAAAGTGGCACGCCCGTGGCCACATACAAAGTAGGAGGTTGACTTAGAACAAAAACTCATCTCTTGCGGTGCCTGGGTGGCTCAGTTGGTTAAGCGACTGCCTTCGGCTCAGGTCATGATTCCAGGGTCCTGGGATCGAGCCTCGAATCGGGCTCCCTGCTCAGCGAGGAGCCTGCTTCTCCCTCTGCCTCTGCCTGCTGCTCTGCCTACTTGCAATCTCTCTCTCTGTCAAATAAATAAATAAAATCTTTAAAAAAATTAAAAAAAATAAAAACCTCATCTCTTGACTCATAGCCCACGTGATAATTCCTGTTACCCAGCCTATGAGATAAAATCGCCAATAACTGCAGACGTTGCTCTTTAATTTCTGACCAGCTGTAGTCGACACGAACATGAGCTCTATTTACTGTGCGCCAGGTGCTATGCGAGGCGCACAGATCCGCCTGGCCATCTCCTTAACCTTGGACTCCCTGAGAAAGATAAAGTGCCCGGGAGAGACAGAAGTAGTTCACCAGGTTTCCGCTATGTAGTATATTCTAGCAGTGGTTTGCCGACCAGAATATGCAGAACTCCGGGCCTGAGAAGGAACAGCAGAGGTGGTAGGTAGGGGCAGAAGTCTGCCTCCTCCTTACCCACGCTAACTTCAAACCAGAGCAGCATCAGTTAGATCCGTTTTATACACTGATGGTCCGTGTTTTATTTATGTTGGGGAAAAAAACGCTTTTAAAAATGTTGGCTTCTAAGTCTTATTGCTAAAAATATTTGAATCCGAAACCCCTGCCACATTCCCCGATAGGAATACAGAGGCCCAGGAATGCTGTGGCCCCCTTCAAGGCTTCCCAGGCTGCCGGGGCAGAGTCCGGAACCCAGCCTGTGTCTCTCGCTCCCGAGCCCCGTGTGCCTTCCCCTCGGACCCTGCCCTCGCTAGCGCCGTCCCCTCCTCTCTGGCCCGGCTCGGCCGCGCGGCAGAATCCTGCTAGACCCAGGCTACAGCCGCCACCGCCTCGCCCGTGCCTGTCCACGAGTCTAACATTCTTTCTCTGTTTTTCTTTCCTTGAAAACAGATAGGGAGTTGGGAGTCGCTGAACAGGAATGTGCCTGTTCCCCATTACGGCTCTTCTGGGGCTGTAACCCGAGTGGGCTTGGGCCAGACCCCCACACATTTCTCTATCCACTCAGACGCAAGCCTTGCTCTCATTACAATCCACAGAAGAGGTCAGTCGTGATTCTGCGGAAGCTTCGGAACCAGCCCAACAAAATATAGAGTGATTTTCCTAAAGGCCCCACCCTCGGCCTCCATCCCCTCTCCTTTTATCACTCCCTCAAATCCTCTGCCGCCTCGTCCCCCACCCCCACCCCGCCTTTCTCCCCTCACCCTCTCGCTTCTGATTGAGTTGAGGTCACAGTCAAAGCTGGCCACAAGAGCAAATTGAAAACAGGCTGGGGAAAAAAAGCAGCAAAGAATTCCAAACTACAAGGGGCGGGCGTAGTGAGTTATTTAGCCCAGGTGGGGAGAAAGGTCCCCGGCTCAGGCCTCCATGCTCTTGAGGAAATGCCAAGGGGATGGGGAGGCCACTGTGGGCCTGGCCTCTCTCTAACCTGTGGGTGCTCCTTACTGTGGTGCCGAGGAGAAGCAGGGCTCTGTGTCGCCCACTTTTCCTGTACGTGGGCAAATGCAGAAATTCATTCAGAGGCCTTGCGACTGACAAGATGCATTTTTTGAGGGCCCCAGCTGCAGCTGATTTGTTTCTTCCAAAACATGTTCTTTTAAATCTGAAGAACTGGTGTCTGATTCTTGACTGTATCGTAACGGCAGCATGAGGTGAAGGAAAGAGAGCGGGTTTGGGGGGGGCGGGTTGAGACCTGATTTTGAAGCCAGCCTCCACCACTTGGGAACTCTACCATCTAGGGGTGGATGATTAAACTCTCAGAGACTGCTGCTTCATCATCACAGGATCAGGTACGGGATCAATCCCGTATGCCTGCTACATGGATGGTGTACCAATGTGAGTGTTCCCCCATCCCTGCCACCATATTTCTACCAGGTCTCATCAGTTCGTCTGATGGCAGAATTTTTAGTGCTGAAACTCAGCAGCTTTTAGATACGTTATATAATACCTAAGCCCCTAGAACTTTCCTCTTTTTTTTTTTCTTTCCTGCAAAAGGAAGTAATTTTTAAAAAGAAGGGAGGGAAGACGGATGGAGGGCAGGCAGAGAAAAGGAGAGAAGGAAAGGAAATGTTTATTTCATTCTTATCATATGGCATCACACTTTTACTTACATTGTCTTGACTAAACACTCAAAAACAACCCCATCTTGATTACTATTCAGTACAATTTAAAGACTTAGGTTAACTGTGCCTTTACAAATGAGGGAACGGGTTGAAGGAAGGCTAAGTGACTTAGCTACTGGGATCCCATGCTTTTCCTGCTGCACCTGCGCCCACAGACTGGGAGATGCTGTGTCAGCAGGATTTGTGTTCCGGTAATCTCTCTGTGTCTTCAGGACCCAGCACAAGGCTGGCCATGCAGATATACGTGGCAGGCTATGAAACTGAATGTCAGCGGTTGAGGTCTGGGTCCACCCCCATCTCCCCAATACCAGCACCAGACATGAGAACTCTTTTTTGGGAGAGCCTCCTCTGTGACCTCTTGCAGGAGTGCATAGGACTCCCATGGTATGAAAGAGAAGGCACTGCCAAAAAAAAAAAAAAAAAAAAAAAAAAAAACTTCCAAAAAGGAAATGGGTTTTTATGGAAACTTTA